>CATIWK010438319.1:0-11708 GCA_949634005.1 Mallotus japonicus
GATCACAAGGGTCTTCACTATTTCAAGAATTGCTTCATACAAGGCTCCGTTGATTTCATTTTCGGCTCTGGCAGGTCTCTTTATGAGGTAAGTTATATAATATATATATATATATATATATATATATACACACACACACACGAAGGGGACAGATAAAATTACAAAAAAGTTATCACTCATTATTATATAAAAATTGGATAATTTGGTCATTTACTTATAAAAGTAAAATTAAATTAATTAAAATATAATTTTAATTTGATTGAAAGTCTATTTTATATTTCAATTAGATTAACCTCTATTTTATCTCTAATAAAAATATAATTCTAATTTAAATGAAAGTATGTTTCCTATTTTAATTAGGTTAACTTCTATTTTATCTCTAACAAAATTAAATTAATTAAAATGTAATTCTAATTTAATTGAAAATATATTTCCTATCATAATTAGGTTAACTTCTATTTTATCTCTAATAAAAATGAAATTGATTAACATATAATTCTAATTTAATTGAAAGTATGATTTCCATTTCAATTATGTTCACTTCTATTTTATCTCTAGAAAAATTAAATTAATTAAAATTTAGTAGTAATTTTGTTAAAAATATATATTTTTCTATTTTAATTAGGTCTACTTATATTTTATCTAACATAAATCAAATTAGATAACATAATTTTATAAGTCTTATTATATTAAATTTAACAAGTAAATAATCAAATTAATAAATTTTATGAAATAATTATGAAAAATATTGATGTGAAAATGTTGAAAGATTAATTATGAAATAAGTAAAAAATTATAATTATAATTAATTAAAATTTTTATTATCTTGTATTTGTATTTATATTTTAAAAAATAGAGCATATAATTTATTTGAAAATATATTTTCTGTAAGAAAAGTATTATAATTATTTTCTTTAGATATTTTTATACAATTTAACAAAAAATAGTTAAAATTAAATTAATTAATATTTATCATTTAATTATTTGTTGAACTTTAAAAAATTGCATTAAATTAATTTTTTAGTACATAAAAGTATTAATATTAAAAATATTGAAGAAATAAAGTGTCATATCTCAAATAAAAAATTCAATAAATTATAAGTTTTATGGGGTTGTAATATTTAAATTGTTTTATAAAGAAAATATAACTTTTATTATTTTTAAATTTTTTATTATGATTTTTTATTATCTTATGATTAATTATAACCATAATATTTTTTTTTTATATGAAATCAGTTCTAGAGTTGAGAAAAATTAATTATAAAAAATATTGAAGTAATATCATATAATTATTTAAATAAAAGATTTATAAAAATTGTAATATATTATAACTATATTAAGTTAATATTAAATTGTTGTATAAATAAATAACATTGTTATTATTTTTAAAACTTTTATTTAATAATAATAATAATAATATATTAAATTATTTATTCACTATATATAACGAGTCAAATAAATTTTTTGTTCACGTGTGAAACACATGGTTGTTTGCTAGTATATATATATATATATATATATATATATATATACATGCGAAGGGAATAGACAAAATTACAAAAAAGTTATCACTCGTTATTATATAAAAAATTGGATAATTTAGTCATTTATTAATAAAAATTAAATTAAATTAATTAAAATGTAATTCTAATTTAAATGAAAGTATATTTCCTATTCTAATTAGGTTAACTTCTATTTTTTCTCTAATAAAAATTATATTAATTAAAATTTAATTCTAATTTAATTGAAAGTATGTTTTCTATTTTAATTAGGTTAACTTTTATTTTATCTCTAATGAAAATTAAATTAATTAAAATTTTAGTTGTGATTTTGTTTTTTTTTAATGTAGTTGTAATTTTGTTAAAAATATATATTTTTCTATTTTAATTAGGTCTACTTATATTTTATCTTTTATTTATAATCATATTTTAAAAATAGAGCATATAATTTGTTTAAAAATAGTATTTCTATAAGACAAGTAGTATAATTATAATTTTTAGATATTTTTATAAAATTTAATAAAAAAAAATTAAATTAATTAATCTTTATTATTTATTTATTATTCAAAATTAAAAAATTACATTAAATTACTTTTTGAATATATAAAAGTATTAATATTAAAGATATTGAAGAAATAAAGTATCACTATTTAAATAAAAAATTTATTAAAGTTGTAATAAATTATAAGTTTAATGAGGTTATAATATTTAAGTAATTATTATATAAAAAATATAACTTCTTACTATTTTTATTAAAAAATAACTAATAATGTTTTATTATCATATGATTAATTATGGCCATAATATTTTTTATATAAAATTAGTTCCAGAATTAAGAAAAATATCAATTATAAAAAATATTGAAGGAGTATCGTATGATTATTTAAATAAAAAATTTGTCAAAATTGTAATGAATATAACTATATTAAGTTAATATCAAATTGTTATATAAATAAATAATACTTTTATTTAATAGTTTATTTATTATTACGAGTCTAAAAAAATTTTTATTCATGTGCGAAGTACGTAATTATTTACCAGTATGTATATATATATCTTTGAAAATTCGAACTCCAAGTCTTTCTAGTCCTTTGGAAGACTTCATATCGATTTTGTATATATATACAGAATTGTCATTTAAATTCGATAGCGAAGAAGGTGGGATCTATGACTGCTCAAAAGCGGAGCAATTCGTCGATGGAAAGTGGGTTCTCCTTCAAAGATTGTGTGGTAACAGGAAGTGGATTGGTTTACCTAGGAAGAGCTTGGGGAGATTATTCAAGGGTTGTTTTCTCGTACACTTACATGAACAACGTTGTTTATCCTCGAGGTTGGAATGATTGGGGCGATCAAAAGCGGGACACGTACGTTCAAATCACTTGCATTTTTCTTTTGAACACATAAACTGCAGATCAAATATAAATATATGCAAAGCAACTAATTAAATTTTATTATGTTGTTGCAGGAAAGTATTTTATGGAGAGCACAATTGCACTGGGCCTGGAGCTAACGTTACAGGGAGGGTGCCATGGGCACGAATTCTTACGGATGAAGAGGCTAAACCTTTTATAGGAACTTATTATGTTGATGGGGATACTTGGCTCATCTCTTCTTCATAAATTAATTTGTAACCTTTTTTACGGACTCATTATTAGGTACTTAGGCTCATGATGACACCTTCATATACATTAATTTGTTTTCTTCATTTGTTTCGCTTGTTTTGGGACTCTTGTACTTAAGGGTTCCTTAAAATCCCCCAAAATTTGCAACTAAAATAGTGGGGTGAAATTTTAATAATTAAAGATTCAAATTTTACATCTACTTAAAAAGGATGCATCAACAAGGATGAATCCTTATTGTTCGAAAAAAAAAAAAAGGATGCATCTATGAGATGGGGACCTCCTATATCACCCCAAACAAAAAAAGTAAAAAACAATAATTTAAAGAGCCTACTCTATCAGCATTTGTTGGTTCTAATGGCAAGGAGTTTGAATTTCCTTAAGTAAGGTTTCGGGTTCGAGTTTTATGTATGAAAAAAATAAATACTAGGAAAATTTTGCCCTCCTTTGTGGGTCCACCCGGCTCGATTCCGTAATAATCGAAGTTGTAACTACCGGATATCGGGAGCATCAAATGAGAAAAAAAAAAAAGCCTACTCTAATTTTGCTATAATAACTTTGATCATTAAAAAATTTTAAGCTGTTGCAATTTTCATTATGGGTTAAATTGAGCGATAGAATAAATGTAGGCTAATATGTTGTTTATTAAACAAAACAGTGTTGCCAACAAATTGATTTTGGCTGTGTTCTTGCAAGCCATTGAAAGCACTGGAAAAAACTTACTTATTCTTGTTCTCCAGCTTGCAACGGCCACTTGTGTTCTCCAATTAATCCTTTTCTTCTACACCTGCATATAGCCATATATATTCCTATACATGCACCAGAGTAATTAACGAGGAGCTTTGCAATTTCTTTTATATATATATAAGAGAGATAATTTCAAAAGGATTACACAATAATTGTATATATATATATGGGGGACGAAATCAGAAATTAATTTGTAATAATATGTGATCCTACGTGTAGAATTCATGAACAAACCATAGAGCTTTAATTGGAACAACGTAGTACGATTTCTTCTTGTCAAGGCCAAACGCAAATTTTAGCTACCTTCCAGGTCTGTACATTGGCATCTTCGCTTGCAATAGAGCTAGACAAGGGAGCATGATGCTCAGTGTCAGTGGTAAAGGAGACAGCATAAGTAGTCTCCTGTTTTGTGCTGGTATGTGTGATCACCCCGTCGCTGATGATCTTATCTTTGGGCTCTTTCTTTTCTTGTCTTGTCAAAGGATCATCTCTGTGGTATCTTATAAGAGCTTCTAATAATAACAATAATGAAGCCATTTCTCTGCTACTGAATCATAACAATAGATCAGTTGATAGAGTATAGTACCATTTTTTCACTATATATATATATGCCTAACAACATCTAAACTACCCATTTGAATTTATGATTAATTTCCTATGGTAGGAATGTTACTTTCAATTTTTTTATAGGGAAATCATGTAACCTGAGTATCGATAAATTACACAATAAAAATAAGTTTTTTCTTTTAAATCGATGATGACAAGATTCAAATTTTATACCTCAAAATGTCTTTATAAAAAAGTTATCACTTAACTACTTTATCATTGACTTAGTGATAACCTTTAATTAAACCAATCAAGTTCTAAAATTAAAAAGTAGCTAAGTCTCTTATATGATAAGTAAGTACATAGCTTCTTCATGCAATTATGCTTTCGTCTTCAAGAAATAGTAGACTTGACGCTTCAAGTAATCCATGCCATGTAGCTTAAGTAAGAGGTGTCGGCCATCTAATTTTTTTTCTTCATACGTTGCGGTCAATGAGGGTTGAGCAACTTCTATAGGTTGAAGAGAGACAGTCCCATTTAATCCTAAACAATTTGTTGTAGTTACATAAATTAATCATTCTTGAAACTAGTCTGTTACAATTGGGAATATCTTATAATCAGATGTACATGTAGTTAAAGAATAATTGTATTTGTTTTTTAATTCAAAATAAAATTCATCATAATTTATTTATATAATTTTTTTCTTTTTTTTCTAAACGTCTCCTTTTTTCTGAACATTTAAAAAAATAAAAAAAATTTAACCTATTATGTAGTATAAATTAAAAAAATCAATCGAATTTGTTTCTATCCTTCACTCAACGTGAAAAATGGTTAGGTTTTATAGGCTTAATCCTATGAAACTTACTAAATTATGGAAATAAATCACAATTTTTTTTTTTGTGAGGCAAACTCATTACAAAAACAAGAGAAAAATAAATTTTTTTTAAAAAGACTTTTTTCCATTTTAACCAATGAATTAAAGATATATCATACACATTTAATTTTTATGTGTAATTAGCTAGCTGGAGCATATATTTATGAATGAATTCAAGATAATTATTTACGAAATGAATATAATTAATTTATGCGATACAACTTACACACCAAACAATAACAAAGAAACGGGGTCATGGGCAGTTCGATCAACCAGAGAGGTGCCTTGTAAAAATGGCCTTTTCAAAAGAAGGGTTAGGTACCAAATAGATTATGATTAGGCCATTTTAAGCAAACTTACTTCTTTTGGGGGGGAAATTTCCTGAATTGCATAGTTTGATATGATCCCATTTGCCTCTTTCAGGTGTTTGTCAATTGTCATGAAAATTATTCTAGATTCTAAAGGGCCCAATAGGCATGTATAATAGAGAGAGAGAGAGAGAGGGAGAGGCAGGGAGAGCCTGAACTGCCTTGTATAGCTTTGCTCTATAAATTGTTCAATATATAGATCATATACACAACATATACAGATTAGAGAGCAGCTGTGGCCATATGTATACTATTATATATGTGCGTCTGCATCAAGTGGATCAAAATATTTCAACACAATTGGGCAAATGACCGTGACCCAAAACCGATTTAACTAGTAGTGAATGTAATTTAGCTGAGGAGCTTGGGAGCTTTGGTATCATGTAGTTTTTCTTGGTAGACCTAATTAAATTGAGTCAATAGTGCAATTCACCACATCTAATCAATTAAGCAGATACAGAATGTGTCAACTGAATATTTGAGTCTTCATGACAAACTGCACCAAATAGATGTGCCATTTAGATGTGCTGCTGAACCTATATATATAAACATGTGATCAAGATTGTTTGGAAGTAGTTATATATATTCCTTTCTTTCAACTACTGCTCTCATGAATGTTAAAGTAATTAATTAGTCCTTAGTTAAGATAAATTTAATTATGCTTTCAGTTTCAAAATCATATATTTAGTTGTAATATTTTTTATTAATAAATAAATCAAATAAAGTAAATACTTAACACGGATAATTCATGGCAGAATTCATACCCTATACGTTATAATGACTTTGAAAAAGAACTACCATTATATTACTTCTACTATTTTTAACATATTTTTCATTAATATTAAATAATTAAATTATTTTACCAAATCAACCTGAGGTGTATATATATATATTGTGTAAATATAGTCAATGTGAATTTGTTCATCGGTCTAATGTTAAAGTTGTTCGGTAATCCAATTTTATAATCATTAGTGTGTTGGATTGCAACATTCTAACTTTGCCAATCAATGCTAGCCAGCTAGTTATTTAATTATCAACACATATGGTCCAAATTAAGCCGCATTCAACTCTTTGGTCTATAAACACTGCCCCTTTTTTTTATTACTCTTCCTTAATCTCACACTTTGGATAATCACTCTTTTTTTTTTTTAATAGCATAGTTAATTAGTTGTATGACAAAGAAATCTGTAGGGCAACAAATTAAATATATTTTCATGACTTATGAATTAGTTATTATATACTCTGTGGGGTTCAAAGTTATACATAATGATAATATAACATTAAGTTAAAATAAAAAACCTCCATACAAGGATTGATAGGATTAAGAAAAGAGAAGGAAATGTGATAATTCACACTATAGTCTATATAAATATGCTAATTCAATTTTTTTTTTTTTCACAAATTCCATAGGCTAAGTTAAACTTTTTTTTTTTTTTGGACAAAATAGGCTAAGTTAAACTTGCACCTGTGTCGCTTACAATAATAATAACATGCAAATGAGCTAAAAGGGACCCAAAAAAAAAAAGGACACAAAAACTTTCAATCAAGATAGGGTAACGTACCCTTCAATTGTGGCCTATTTACAGCTACAAAAAGAATTCAATCCTTTCTTTTTTTCTTTTTCTTGTCCTTAATGCACTGTGCATTTGTATAGACATTAGAAGAAGAATCGTATACGAACCACTAATTATATTTTTGGAGTGCCACTTCAACTTGCTTATATTATATATATATATATATTGATTTTAGTCGTCATCATGAAGCGATTTTGTCACTTGATTGAATCTTGAACAAATCAAGCCTGGTAGCACCCAATCGTAGAGAATATGCTGCTTTCTTGAATTGTTCCCAAGTGAATGGCTTGTATTGGCTTGGATTTTGGGTTGACACCATCTCCGGTAGAGGTGATATCCATGCATTAAGCGGTGGTGCCCCAAAATACATGGTTGACATCCTTGCCTTCCCCGAGTTTGCCAACACCCTATGTCTCACGCTCGTAATCCTTCCGTTTGTCAAAACCTTTAATCAATAACATAACAATATTATTATTTATTATTAAATTATATTATATTATAACTATATGACTGATATATGTATAATAACTGACCTGTAAGGCATCACCCACAATCAAGAAGAAACCAGTGGGGTCAGGAGGGACTGGAACCCACAAACCCTCATGCAGGCAGATTTGAAGGCCAGCAACATCGTTGGATCGCAAGATGGTCAAGATCTGAGGGTCAGAATGCTCACCGAATCCAATCCTTTTGAGTGATGGGTCCCAATCATTGACTTCTTTGACTGCAGCTGGATAGTGATTAAGCCTGAGCACTGAATCACTATGGAAGTCTCTGATTAGCCTGCTGAACACCAACTTATCTTTCATCCATAACCCTTCTCCCACCAGATCAAGAATCTCGCATGCCAAATCTCTAACCTCTTCTATGTAATCATTCACAGCACAGCTGCAACACCAAAACCATTTATAAAACCATTGATCACCATATTTTCTTTATATGGCATAGACACCGCGTGTCCTTTTAATAAAAAATAAAAGCCCCCTGCCTGACCCCTCTTTTCTTTGGATTTGATTGGAAGGTTATTGATTTCTTTGAGATTTTTTTTCCTTTCATGCAAGAATGATATGTGCATTGGCCCCTCAAAGAAGAAAATGATATATAAGAGCATTGGCTGCCTGTCCGAAAATGTCGAGGTATATTATGAGTATTTTATTTCTGTTGGGTGAAATAAGTATAAAGATTTAAAACAAATATAGAAGGGAGGGTCCAGTAAAATGGCATATGCCTCTCATCCGTCGCATATACACATAATTCATTTGATTCTAAGATGAGGACAAAATCCAGGCAGTCTTTTCATTCACAAAATCATGACTCATCATTGTATAATGTCTCACTTAACACCAGTTGGAAAGTCTGGCTTTTTTTGAGAAAATTTTGAACAAAGCGTAGACATGTTAATTTATGGCCAAGACACTGTAAATTTTCGATCTAATACTTTTTTTTTTTAACAAGCAAAATTAAACATCAAGAACAGAGAAAAATTATAATGCTGTATATAAGGTTAAGTATGTGGTGATTAGCTAGCTTATAGCTGTAGAGGGAGTTGTTAATGTCAAGTTGGGCCCATAAAATGAAGCATGGCATGTTGCAAAATGGTAGTTGACAGAACTTAAAGCAAAGTTTTCCTCTTTAATCACAAGCTCATGAAAGCTTGAAAATTGAAAATTAATCTGATACAGTTGTTTCTCACATCACATATACATGTTGCACGTGTTGTGCTTTCATTTCTATAAGGTCAAATTATGATTTTAATTTCAGTGACATCTTAATTACGGCCACATAAACTGTATAACGGTTGAAAACGATGTCAAAATTAATAAAGCTCAAAAAGCTACGTCAAACTTTTCTTCTTCTTTCTAAAAATAAATAAATAAATGTGAATAATTAATACTCCTAAAAATATCCACAGCATCTATCTAGTAATCACTGACCTAATGATAACAACATCGACCCCATGAATTAGTTAGATATATATATATAACATTCGTACACTAATTGATAACACTATATATACTCTTAGCTAAATCATGGCAGATATAATGAGATAAAACTGTTGAACATAATAAATTTGGAGACAAACGAACAAAAAGAAATCATTCTATGTTATATTTTTTTATTTAATTAAACCTTTATTATATATATATAAAAAGAAAATATGTCTTTTTCTAGGATACCAAGCATTTACACTATAAAAAAAATTCCTCCCACCGTTTCATTTTCAAAACAAATTAAATTATATATTCCTTCTTTATCTACCGGCCCAATTGCAATATATGCATTAAATATTCCTTTGCAACATTAAAATATTTGTTGAGATACGAATCAAACACGCCATAAACTAAGCATAAACCCCGCGAACCTCTATCAAACACAAACACAAACCAAAAACCCCTTCTCCTTTTTATCTTTTCTGAACATGTAACGTATAAGCATATATATAGTTGACAAAAACAGGCTGATATATATAATACTAATTTCAAGAATCATCGGAAATGGGAAGTGGGTGGTTTTGTTTATGGTACCTGAATTTTGTAGGGTCATCAGAGATGGCTTTGGATTGCTCAGTAATGGAGGCGGGATTGGTGTGAAGGAGGAGATATTCAAGTTCGCCGATATCGCCATTGCAGCCAATGTTTTTGCAGCCATATCCAAAAGGATTAGCAGGTCCAGCTTTTTCCTTTTCTTTTGCTGGTTTTGCAAAAAAATCAACACCTTCTTCTTCCAAACTTTTCACCACTTGCTTATCAACACCATGATTGACAACCTTGAAGAACCCGTAATCTTCACATGCTCTTACGATCAATTCAGAAACCAGTGACCTATTAAGAGAAAGATCAATGGTTGGAATCCCAACTGCTTTTGTTTTCTTTGTACGCATTGGAGTTGGCGACTGGACTACCATTGTTTACTCTTGCTTGTTACAAGAATTAATGCAAGAAACTAAATCAAACGATTTTTTTTTTTTGGGGGGGGGGGGGGTTATTTCAACTTTGAAGTTGTGGAGGGTGTGATCATGGCCGAGGTGGTACCTATTATATACACATTATACAAGGGAGAGAAGGATAGGAAAAGATGAATATATATGAATATTATAATGATAGGTAGGGGTCACTTTTGATTATTTTTAGATTTAAATAGTAACGTGAATATAGGAGACGTGGACTTTGTATATGTATGACAGTCCGAATTCGAAAGAGAATATTTTTTTTCTATGAAAGAAAAATAGACTATATAGTATAATATTTTATGGTTAGTTGGAGTTCGATGTTTGGTGTATATAGTATAATTATTTTGTATAGTCAATAATTATTGTGTATTTACAATAACCTTACTTTTGATAAAATATAATTCTTATATTTTTTTAATTTATAATTTTTTATAAGTGAAAATATCAATTGAGTTCAGAGAGAATAATTATTTAATTTTAAATTAAATTAAATTTTATATATATATGTGTGTGTTATTTTTTCCTGTTAATCTTATAATTTGGTATTTGCTGAGGTTTCAGAATCTTAGGGTCTCAAATTCGATTTGTAACAACATCAATAATTTATATTTGTGTATCTTATATTTTCTTTCACTAACAGTAACAACTAATAGACTCAACTTTATAGGATACTTCGTTCAAAAATATATATATAAATAATTAATTTTTATATATTTATGTAAGCTGTTGAATGGAAAATTATTACCGATGGAGGCAAGTGGAAGGAAATGAGAAAATGTGAGAAGTGGCTTACATTAGGTGGGGGAAGTAACGGGGACAACCTGGTAACGCGGTTGTTTGTCCCCTCTTGTTGGATGGATATTAGCGACGCTTTTCAAAAGGGTGTGGGCGTTAGACTACATTTCTCATTTTGACCTTGTCGTCGTTTTTGACTATGATTTCACATCATATATATGTTTTTATGTTTTAGTAACTTAAGTGATAAAAGATATAAATATTTAGATGTAAAGAGCATGATTTAAATTTCAGTTCCATACTCTCTTCTTATGCTAGAGAATTAAACCCTTAAACTTTGTCGATTGAAAAGTAAGGAAAAAGAAGAGAACAATTTGGATTATTCTTCGTTTATGGAACAAACCTAAGTGATGTAACTAAAATTAATCTTATTCAAAAAGGAGTACTAGTTGAATTTTTCTTTTTATTTGCAGTGTACATGTTCACAGAATCATCCTTTCATTTATTTAATTTCTTTCTTTAACAAACCAAGTGAAATAAAATTATATATGCCAATTTTAATTTTTTCTATATTTTTATATAAATTAATTTTAAGACCAAATAAATAATAAGGATCTATTTTAATTTTGTGATCCTTGAAAACTTATAAATATTTCAGTCATTATCTACAACCTTATTTTTTTAGAATTGATAAATTAAGAAATATATTTAACATTTGCGAAAACTTGAATTACAAAGTTTATTTTTACATCCTATTGTCATAATAAAAAAAATCTTTTTCAAGCATATAAAGATT
>CATIWK010438380.1:0-10415 GCA_949634005.1 Mallotus japonicus
TTTATAAGTGGTCAAATCAAAACAAATATACCCTTTATGAATTTTACTGTAACCCATGAAATCACACTTGTTAGATCTTGGGGATAATTTGTTTGCACTATATGGTCTCATCCAAGGATAACATAAACAGCCAAATGTATGCATAGATATGTAATCAGGTGATTGATGAAAAAGTTTAGTGAAAGGACATTCAGATCTTAGATTAGATGGAGGCAAGCTATTTATAATGTAAACCATTGTATCAAAAGCATATTTCTAATATTTATTTGGAACATGAGAGTGCTATAAGAGGGCAAAGGCTGTTTCGACAACATGTCTATGTTTGCGTTCAGCACATCCATTTTACTCTAGTGTTTTTGGACAGGCACTACGTTGTGTGATTCCATGTTCAAGTAGATATTTAGATAATGCTTGATACTCTCCTCCCCAATCTGCCTGAAAAGACTTGATAGAACAATTAAAAAAAATTTCAATGAGATGTCGAAATTTAATAAATACACTCAATACTTCATATTTATATTTAATGAAATAAATCCAAAAGTATTTACTGTAGTGATAAAAAAAATAGAACATAATAACGACAACCATCAATTGAATCAATAGGAGAAGGTCCCCATAAATCGGAACAGATTAATTCTAAAGGTTCCTTGGCTTGAAAAGAAGACAAAGAAAAAGGTAATTTATGACTCTTTGCAACATTAAAAGCATAGCAAGAACTCAATTTATTTTTGTGAAAAGGTAAATTATTTTGCCTAAGAATATAATTGACAGTGCTATGATTAGCATGTCCCAAAATGTTGTGCCATTGAGAGAAGTTGGAAGCAACATATGCTATTGGTGACCGACTTGATGGCTGAATGGAGTCAAACAACATGGAGTACAAGCCATGATCATTCGGGCCTGTATGAAGAACCTGTCTCGTGGGGATATCCTTGATAAGAAAATGATTGGGAAAAAATTCAATCAAAACATCGTTAGCAGAAGTAAATGAATGAACAGAAAGTAGATTAGCACAAGATTCAGGAACTCAAAGAATATTATTCAAAAAATAAGAGCGATTAGATGAACGAAAAGTAGAATGACCTGTGTAAGAGATTTAAAGGGATTTACCATTACCAATGCGGACATCATCATGGCCATGATATTCTGAAATGAGAGACAAATTTTCAATGTCAGGAGTTAAGTGGTGAGTTGCTCCTGTGTCAAGAATCCAATTGTTGTTGGGTGAACGTGTAGAAGAGGTGGCTGCCAGGTGTGATACCGGTGTGGATGTGGGGAAATTAGGGAAGCGATTCATTGCTTTCTTGCGTGGATATGGGCATTGAGGGGCTATGTGACCAAACGCCATACAGTTATGGCATTGGACATAATATGTAGTGGAAGAATTGAAAAGGCCCGAACTAGGTGATGAACCAGCATAATAAAATTGATGACGTCCTCCACGTCCTCGAGTGATTGTGAAGCGACCACCACGCCCACATGAACCTCGGCCATAACCAGATTTTACCGAGGATGTATGGGCAAGATGAGCAATAGGCAAAACAGTCTCTGGAATGACTGCATTATCATATTGGAGGTCTTCTTCCTCACAGATAAGGAGGCCATAGATATCATCATAAGAGATGTCATTAGGTCGCTGCTGATGAGAGCAAATAAAAGGGCGATAAGTAGAGCCCGAACCATTAACTATTACTTGTACCAAGTCTGATTCAGAGACGGGAGAATTAAGCGCTACAAGCTAGTCATAAAGAGCTTTCGCGCGTTGATAATATTGAGCCACAGTTTCAGATGTTTCTTTGTTAAGTTTGAAGAATCGAGATTTGATGGTCCTAGCCTGAGCTTTGGAGCCGACCGCATATGATTTGGCTAATCGAAGCCAAGTTTCTCGAGCAGATGCAACACCCACGATTTGAGGAACAAACACCTCAGTTATTGAACCAACTATCCAACTTAGGACTAGTTGGTCTTGATGAAACCAAGACTGATATTGAGGATTGAGTTGGTTATCAGATAACATGATGTTTGGTGGAGTAAGAGAACCATCAATGTGCTTTGTTAAGTCATAGCTATTCAATAATGGCATAAGCTGAGCTTGCCAAAGAAGATAATTGGTGGAATTGAGTTTAATCGGTAACTAATGAGCAACTTTGGGAAGAGAATGAATCATATGAACAGCAGAGGTGGTAGTGAGTGCTTGAGAAGAAGATGAGCTATTATAAGCCATGAATGCCGAAAGAAAAAAAAAAATTGGGATCGTTTTTGGTTGTTAAACCAGATTTTGCTTTGATACCATGATAACGTAATGAATGGTATATTAACTTAATAAAATACAAATGGTTACAATGGCCTGATATATACTACATCTGATAACAACCGATAGTATATGAGATATACACAAACACTAAAGTAGTTACAGGTGGATAGAAGTTTGTGGTGATCATCCTTATCACAAAGAGCCTACGAGAACAATGAGAGAAAGCATTACGATCAACGGAGGTAATTATGGGAACAAGCTGCTACCAGCTAGCAAAAGGGAGGAATGTTTTAGCTAACACAAAAAAGTGAGGAAATTCATATTGAAGGACTTAGCTCGTTCATCCCTCCTAAAGCCCAGCAGTAACGAAGACTCTAAGGACGATGCCTCTTATATAGCTCTAGAGTTAAGTAATGTTGGCCTTTCTTTTGTCATTTGGTGATGGAAGTCACATATATTGTCTGTGGAGTCACAAACATTACTTTGTTTCTAGTTTATTAATAATTTTGGTGACTTCCCATAGAACGGGCTTATTTTGTTTTGCTAACTATAGTTTGTTTAGGTTTAACTACAGATTATAGTCTGTCCGAATGTGGTTGTTGGTATAGTAGCCCCAGTCCAAGGATGGTATGCTCATTCTCTGATTTTGTTTATACCTCAGGGTACATGTTTCATGGTTCCTCTTCTCAGGGTGTTGCTTTATTTTCTTTAATGGAAATTGGATTCTAAAAAAAATGAAGAGATATTTTTTTATCTATAGAGAGATATATCATGTACCTCGGACGAAATAGTAGGTGGGCATGTGTGGAATGAATTAGGTTGGACCCATAACTTTTGACACAAAAATATATTATATACTTTTTTATAATACATTGGGACTGTTTGGAGGACACCATGGTCCAGCTGCCATGGCTAAAAAAACAACCCAAGCAGGGATACATAAAGTTCATGAACATTTTTCACAATTCAATCAACAACTCTATTTGCACCCCTTTTAACCAAAAAAAAAAAAAAATCAGAGATTTCCTAGCAGCTATAAATTGAATATCACAAACAATTGCTTGAATTTATCATGGAATATCTCCACTTCTCCTATGAATTGCTATGGCAAAAAGTCATTACACTAATTTGGATTATTCAACACATAACCATTGTGGAAAAACATTTTTAGTCAATGTAAGGACTAAATAACTATTTTTTTTTTCAAAAAAATATATTATGTCACAATGCTAGTTATTTTTAAGCAACTACGACTGTTTATATTTTTTTTTATTATAAATAGGTGATCTTTTTTTTTTTTTTTGTGGAACTAATTGGTAAAATCATAAAATCTAAATTTAGTATTTAAAAATCAAATTCAAAATAGATGATTAAAAAATGGTTGTGAGTATTTTAATGGGTATGTTTTTCCAATTAAAATAAGGCCATGAATTTGGACTTCTATTGCTATATTCTTACATTGTTTTTAAAGTCAATACTATATTACAACAACTTCACTTAACATCTTCAAAAATAAAAAGATTTTATTAAATTTCATAAGGATGGTTATGGGTGGTGATGTCGGTTGGCTTTTGGCTTTCATAGGTTAATTATGCTTTTATAACGGATCTTAGATTTAAGGTGTCCTCATGCACTACTACTAGCTAGAAGATCATTTTGGACTTTTGGTCTTGTTTTTTTTTCCCTTTTTTTTTTTTAATGGCATTAAATATGCACATGATTTTGTTTACAATTTTCTCTTTTTAAAATTCTTATTAAAAGTTCATTAGTGTTTATCGAAAAGAGTTAGCTTATTTTTTTAGGTAGAACACATTTTAACTCTTTGTACTATTAAGTTTTTTATATTGTGTCTTTCTACTAAAATTTCAATATATTACATCATTTCATTCTTAATTTTTAGCATATTAAACTTTTTTACTTTCAATTTTTGACACATTGAATCCCTATTGAAAAATTGACAGTTAAAACAAATTCAAATTAGTCCCTATAATTTTAAAAATTTTCTATTTAATTCTTATAATTTTTATTATTAACAATTAATTTCATAAAACTATTAAGATAATTCAATTAAACTTATTAAAAAATTTAAACATTATAAACATTTTATATCATTAAGATGTCAATCATCTATTTTTTTTACAGATTTATAATACTAAAAATATATATAGTTATAAAAATTATAACATATCTTAATTGTGCATTGAATATTTATATAATTGATAAAAAAAATATGGCAAACATTATGCATAATAAATTTTTAATGAATAAAATAGTAGATAAAATTATAAATATAAATTTTATAACTTTAAAGATAATATTATAGTCAATTAAGGTGTATCATACAGTTATTTTCTTTTTAATGAGGTAAAGTACACATTGCTAATGACCATTGCTAGATGATAAACTGTATATACTCTCATACAATGGTGATAAAAAAAAAGTGAATAAATAGCTCACAAATAAAGTCACACAAGAATCTATTATTTAAAAAACTTAATTAATGAAATTATTAATTTATTAAATATTAATTGTAAGAGAGATGATTGTATACAATAATATTTTATTTATTTTTATTTAAAATATTATAATTTACACGAGCATTTAATTTATTAAATAAATCATGTATTTTTTATTGATTAAAAATTTCATTATATATTAATTTTTTCCATATTTTTGTATTAAGTATACAAATATTTAATGCATAATTAAAGTATGTTATAATTTTTATAACTATATATATCTTCACTATTATAAATATATTAGAATTAGATGATTGACATCTTAATTATATAAAAATATATAAATTTAAAATTTTTTGATAACTTTAGTTAAATTATTTTAGTAATTTCTGAATTTACTTGTTAATAATAAAAATTATAAGAAGTAATTGAAAAATTTTTTAAATTCCAAGGACTAATTTGAATATTTTTAACCATCAACTTTGCAATAAGGGCTCAATGTGACAAAAACTAAGAGTAAATGAGTGTAATATGCTGAAAATTTAGTAGAATGGTGCAATGTGAAAAAAAAATTGAGTGTATAGGAAGTCAAGATGTGTTTACCCTATATGTCTCTGTGTGTGTGTATATATATATAATTTAATTTTTTTCCTATAATATTTCAATAATTAATTTTCAGTTAATGTGGAAAAAAAGTATTTTTCAATTATTTAAAATTTAATTAATATATAAATTAATTAGAGTATTGTAATTTTATTGATTCTTTTTGTTCTAATGTGGACATAGGCACAACCAAAAATATGTGTTTGATCATGTGCTTGACTTAGTACTAGCCATAGTGAGAACTCTAAAACTTAAGAATTTTGACATGTAACACAATCTCTTTTTTGTAATGATTCTTTAATAATGACACAATTCAGTTCAAAAGAAAAAAATTAATTTAAATAGCATTCTAAAAAATAATTATATATTTTTTTAAACACAAAATAAAACAATGATAGAAATCTTAATTTATTGATATTTTAAAAAATTATATCATTATATTACTCAATTTTTAGCTAAAATTAGCTAAAAATTATTTATTGTTATAAGACAAATTTGAGTAAATTTTGACTCATAGATCAATTGCACCCTTATACTTACAAGTTTTTTCTCACGTGTAATGCACGTAGTTAAAATATTTATTAAATGTATAATTTATTTTAATTTTTTATTACAAAGTATAGATTATTATAATATGAATAGAATAAATTGTTAGATTAAGTAATATATATTATTAATAATGATTCACATAAGATGTATATTACAATTTTTTTTTTTTGAGAAGAATGTATAAGAGTTACTATAAAAATGGATACTAACATAAAAATAATTGTTTAAAATTGTTCATGTATTTACAATAGTTATCGTGTTAAATATTATGTATGAAAAATAAAAAAATATAATATAATTACAGAATATAAAAAATTAATATTGTATTTGAAAGTGTAATGTGTTTTTATTTGTAATATAATTAAAATAATTATAAAACTTATATTAATTTAAAAATTTACGTATTTATTTAAATTTAATAATAAATATAATACAATTATTCTATTTTTATTTAAATTTATCTATTTTTAAATATAAAAATTTCAATTTTAAATTACAAACTAAAACTATCTTCATCAATTTTAAAAACTTTTGAAAACCAAATAATAACTATTTTTATCAATACATTTCCAAAAATATTTTTCCTCTATTTATAATTTTATATATGGTAAAGATATTTTATATGTATTAGAGATTATGTAAAATTTTATAAATTAAACTAATAATAAGAATATTAATTTCAAATATTAATCATAATTCATATGCAAAATGTAATACATTATAAGAAAGAATTTTTTATAATTATGTATTTATTTAAATTTAATAATAAATATAATATAATTACTTTATTTTTATTTAAAATTATCTAATTTTTTAAATATAAATTTTAAAATTTTAAAATACAAACTAAACTATCTCCATCAATTTTAAAATTTTTTAAAAATCAAATTAAGACTATTTTTGTCAATATGTAAAAAAATGTCCATTTTTTTCAAAAATATTCTCTCTATACATACTTTTATATAAAGTATAGATAGATACAAATTAAACAATCATCATTAATTTTAAAAATTTTTAAAAACTAAATTAAGACTATTTTTATCAACATATAAAAAGTAAATATCCATTTTCGTCCAAAGCTATTTTTTCTATATATATTTAAATAGAGAGATTTATTTATATATTTAATACGACTACAAACTAGTGTTCAAACAAAGAACTTCTAGATAAATATAAACCACACACACATATATGTATATATATATATATATATATGTACAATGACTTAGAAAAAATTGCAAATGTTGACTTGGAAAAAAAATGAGAGAATTTTGGTCCGTGATCAATTGGCCCGTTGTACCCATGACCAGAAAATTTTATGAAGACCAAACTCAAGTAATGTAAAATAATAAAAACAAAATAATTTTGGGTAGAAATTTTTTACTCCTCTTATATTTAATATAGTACAGAAACATTTCATAAATTTCATTAAAAATTAGATACGCTAATTCAAAAATAATTATATATATTAATTATTTAATTAATAATTATATTTTTAAATAGCTAAAAACTAGATACACTAATTCAAAAATAATTAAAAATTAGATACACTAATTCAAAAATAATATATTTAAGTTAATCGATAGGAGCCGATTGGGCACCACTTTTTTTTTTTTTTTTTTTTTTAGAAAAAAGGGTAAATTTCTCTGCAAATTTTGTCAGTGTGAGAATGACACAAGTAGCAACATTCTCCATGGCTAAGAAGAAGCAAGGACAAATTAATAAGTGGCATTGGAATCTCTCTTGTTTTTGTAGAGATGGTCCTGCAGATTGTACGTACTTTATGATATAATTAAGCTTGTCATGGGCACCAATTGCCTTAGAAATTTCCTTGCAGTCATGGCCAAGAGCAATAAAATAATCATATATCAAAAGGGCAGTTCATTTTCAATGGATTTTAAAAATTTTGCAAATATTTTTGAGACAATTGATTCTTGGTTTTGACTTGTTGGTATTAAAATTATAATGATTATTGTTGAATATTGTTTTCTTTTTGACGGAATCATTGTTGAATATTGTTTTGTTTGTAAGTATAGATAGCATTTTAAATATTATTAATCATTATCTCAATATTTATTAGATAGAATTAATATTACATTTAATTTTATATATGAAAATTATATCTATACTTTTTTTAATTATGACAAAGTGATTTAAAGGTTATTTTTTACAAAAAATATGATGTACATATTCGAACTTTTCACTGTTAATCTATGAAATTAAATTTTGCCTCATTATAAATAAAAAAAATTACTTTTTATCATACAGTTTATCATCCTTCAATTAATTTTACTTTCTAAAAATTTATTGCTTCAATATAGCAGAGTTAGTTATTAATTGTTCACCCAAAGATCCATAAATGAAATGGGAAAAGAAAATTTCTAGCTAAACCAAAGAAAAGACTCCCAATTATGTGTTTTCTATAATTTAATAAAATGACAACAATACATGTAGTTGCTCACACGACTGTCACGGGCTGCTATATCAAAACTTTTTTTAAAAAAATATATATTTCTATTTTTTTACTCTAAATATAGAAAGGCAAACCAATAAAAAAAATAGATATTTTAGTAATTTATCGAGAACCTGTGTCAAAAAAATATAACTTTTCCTTTAATAAAAACAAAATGCTATATGTGTATATGTATATAGTATAAGTTTTGGCATATGTAGAATACAACCAGCTATATTATATTGCTATGAATAGTAAGTAAGGTGATAACAACACCATAATACTATGACCAATTTGAATGAACTTGACTTGGTCTTACATTATCTTTTTGGTTAAATTATAGCTTTGAGAGCATAATCTTGTGGAGGAGATTATTCCCCTCTTAACAATTTATACTATAATTTAATTATATAGTAAACCTATTTTTTCTAAAACCTGAAGAGACAGCTAACAACAGCGTTTTTTTAACTTCACCAAAAACATTAAATTTAAAAAATGTCCAAAAGTTTTTTAACATTTTTCCCATTTTTATAATATCTCTTTATTTTGCATCTACCTTCCCCATTCCAAAACAATTACAAGACAATCTCTTAAATCCACACCATGTGTTTGTGAAGGGCATTCTTAACCTTTTATGTCCCATCCTTTTGAGTTTTAGACCAGATTACTTAGGACCCACCTTCTTTGTCTTTGCATATAGATCACTATTACATCTTCTATCTTCAAGCCCTCAAGATTTGAAAAATCCTAAACCATAGTCCCCACCTTCTTTCTTTTCTTGCTTTAATTTTTTTTTTTCCTTTTAATTACTTTTTTTTTTATCTGTGTCTCTTTGGTGTCCAAGAAATTAGAAATAAAAGAAATATATATTAAAATGAAAGGGTATACTAAGATCAAATCCTTTAAGTCACCAAGCTCAAAAAAATCCTTTAGGTCACCAAGTTCAAAAACTATGGCTCTTTCAGATCTTTTAACATCTCTTGAACCTCAAAAAAAAACCAAGAGTGCTGCCACCACCCCAAGAGACACTCATCAAGAAACCGAGAAACCCAAGAATAATGATGCTAAAACCAACAACAGCAGCAGCAACAACAACAAGAACAAGAAGAAAGATTCGTTTCTTGGAGTACAAGAAGATCAAGAAGGGTATAATAACAAGGAAGATCAGATGTTTGGTGCAAAGTTAAAAAGAAACTCTTCACTTTCTTCAGCTTCAGCTTCAGCTGCTGCATTTCAATCAGCAGTAAAGAAAGCATTCTCCTTGAAAAGATCTTCATCTGTCACTGAAAGGTACAGTAGAATCCATGACCAATCTATCCCACTAACACATGATGATGATGATGATAATGATGATACTGTTGTTGATGCTGCTGATCATGTTGATGGTGATTCAAAATCACCACCAAGATCTATCAAGCAAAAGAATAGCAAAGGCAGACTCATTAAGGCATGTAAGAAACTTTTTGGACGCTAGATTTTGTCCATTTTTTAATTCTTTGATGTTGAACTACTGCTACTACAATGGGTTGGCATTACCCTTTACATTATGGAAGTTGTATTATCATATGGAGTTATAGGAAAGAAAAAAAAAAGGTAAAATCTTGGATGCTGCATTAATCATTATATCATTTTTGTAAAATGGTGTGATACATGTATTTATAATTCAGTGAATTTTAAATATCGGTGTTTGGTAATCAGAGTGGTTCAAAAAGGGTAGGATTAAAAGCTATGTATACCCAATATATTTGACTTTGTGTAATTTTATTTTGTTCTCTTGACTTTAAGAGCCATCATAGAGTAAACATTATACAGATTCCAATCTTCAATGGTACACTTTCAAATCATGATTCTATTATTTAGAACTGTTCTTGTTTCTTTTTTCTTTTTTTTGAATGTTGATGAACTGTTTGCATGTTTTGTTGTTTATGGCATTGCAATTATTTCCTATACATACTGCCAAGATGCTTTGCATAATTTTATAAGTGCAAAATTCAAGATACTTCAGGAGTTTTCCAGATGATAGGTTATTACAATGAACTGAAAATGTTCCTTAATATTTGTATATATTTCATCTTGAAAATGAAATATAAATAAAAAA
>CATIWK010438437.1:0-10319 GCA_949634005.1 Mallotus japonicus
CCTGAAACTTCAGGAAGACTAGTCCAATGGTCTGTTCAACTTGGAGAATTTGATATCAGTTACGAGCCTCGTCAAAAAATAAAGGCTTAAGCATTGGCGGACTTCATTCAGGAAATGACAGTAGAAGAATCGATATCAGTATCATATCCAGAGTGGAAATTATATATGGATGGAGCATCAAGCACACAGGGATCGGGAGCTGGAATCATTCTTATCGGGTCATACAAAGTCAGAATCAAATATGCTGTTCAGATCAAGTACAATGCCATGAATAATACAGCTAAATATGAAGCACTAATCACAGGACTAAGATTCGTTATAGAGGTCAGAGCCGACCATCTGAAGATATATTCCGACTCTCAGTTAGTAGTTAACCAAGTCAAAGGAACATATCAAATCAAAGAGCCTAACATGATCAAATATATGGAAAAAGCCAGGCAGCTCCTAAAGAAGCTCGAACATGATGGAGGACAATGGGAAATACTTCATATTCCAAGGAGCGAAAACGCAGATGCAGACTTGCTGGCAAAATCAGCCTCAGAAGATAATCAAATATTCAAGACACTTGAGTTAACTGAGGAACTCCTTAAGCCAAATACCGAGGAGATAAAAGTCATGAATACACAGGAAGTAGCAGACTGGATGAAGCCCATCATAGAGTACTTGAGTCAAGACACCTTACCTTCAGATAAACTAAAACTCAAAAGCTTAAACTCAAAGCGGCACATTATTCTCTGAGTAATGGAGAACCCTACAGAAGATCTTTTATCTTATCCATGGTCGAAATGTGTATCCCCAAACGAAGGCAACTGTGTGCTCAAAGAAATTCATGAAGGAATCTGCGGAGCCCATGAAGCTCAGGGATCGTTAGTAAGAAAAGCGCTATTACAAGGGTATTACTGGCCGAGTATGTCCAGGGATGCACACCAGCTAGTTCAAAAGTGTTCTAAATGTCAGCAGTTTTCTCGTTTAAGTCACAAGCCATCTAACACTCAGCATCTGATAGGGAGTCCATGGCCCTTCGCTATCTAGGGAATGGACATCCTTGGACCTTTTCCGGTTTCTACATCTCAAAAGAAGTTCCTGATAGTAGCAATTGATCACTTTACCAAGTGGGTGGAAGTTGAAGCAGTCCCAACCATAACAGAAGCTCGGATACAGAACTTCTTTTAGAAAGAAGTAATCTGTAGATTTAGAATCCCTCACATCCTGATCACAGATAATGGAAAGCAATTCGACAATGAGAAGTTCAAAACATTTTGTACAATTTTGGGTATCAAACTCAGATTTACCTTAGTTGCTCATCCTCAGACAAATGGGCAAACAGAAGTCATGAACAGAATCATCATGCAGGGGTTAAAAAAAATGTTGGATGAAAAGAAAGGAATTTGGGTAGAAGAACTCAACAATGTCATATAGGCATACAGAACAACACCTAAAAGTTCAACAGGAGAAACTCCCCTTCATATTAACTTATGGGATGGACGCAGTAATACCAGTCGAGATAGGATCATCAAGCTACCGAGTATTCGAAGAAATAGACTCAGAAATCAACAACATCAATGCTCGGATATACCTAGATTTGCTTGAAGAAAGAAGGGAATATGCATCCATCATTTCGGAAGCCCAGAAGCTCAGAATAGTCGGGTATCACAATAGACATGTTCAAAAGAAACAGTTTAAGGCCGGAGATCTCGTCCTACGGAGAGCAGATAATGGCAAAGGAAATTCTAGAACAGGCAAGCTCGGACCTAATTGGGAAGACCCTTATCAAGTCTCAGAAAACACTACAAAAGGGTGCATACAAGATACGAGACATGCAAGGAAAAGAATTACCGAGATATTGGAACTCGAATACCTTAAGAAAATATTACTAATAAAGAAAATTGTATTCGAGAGAAAATTAGATATTCAGATGCAATAAAAGTACTATTCTATTGATCTCCAAAAAGTTTTACAAAAAAAAAAAAAAGAGCATCTATATCTAAGCATTAATATTTGAATCATGTGGAATTGGTTGAGGATCCGAGCCTCCCAATATTTGAATCTCAAAAGACTCAGCAGATGAACTAGCAGCAAAAGAAGGCTTCTCCTTAGAAGCTGAAGGCTCAGCAGGAATTTCAGAAGGAGATTTTGATAGCTCTTTTCACTGCTTTTCAGCAGATTTTCTCGCCTTCTCCTCCTCTGAAGCTAGTAGTGCCAGGTTGAGTGCAGTAATCTTGTCAACAGAGGCAAAGTCCAAATTAGTTTTTTGTGCAAGCATGGCCTTCTTACACTCAAACTTGTATATCCTCAGGAATTCACCCATCATCCTTTGATAAGATTTTTTGTCAGCATTCCGGGATTCCTTTTCTTCAGACAGCTCCTTTCTCAGATGCTCAATTTTTGCATTTTGACTCTCGATTTTCCCGGTAAGCTGAGCATTCGAGTTCTTACATTCCTGAATCTTCTTTTGACAAGATTCAACCTTAGACCTCGCCTTGGCATGCTCCACCTCTTCGAGCTCCAGAGCACGCTTGGCAGCATCTAATTTCTTCTCCCAATCAATAGTAACGGTGCCAACCTCAGCCTCCTTCATATTATATTCACTTTGAAGGACGGACTGGTCGTCCCTCGCCAGCATCAAACCCTGTGCCATCTGGATATAGCACACAGTCAATAAAAGTCTCACCTAAAAAGGAAATAAAGGATGAGAAACAATGCAGCAGTAATTACCTCCAAAGTATGGTAGATCAACATGTTATAAAGCTCGCCTTTTCCTATATCCCGCCACCGCTGAACGACTTAGAAAGGCGCAGAGTCCCCACGCAGTGTTCCCGGACTTGCGGGTTCAGCACACTGGGAGGATTCATCTTCTCGAGGAACCAAGGCCTCGCATCCGGACATCCATGAAGTCTCAGACGTTTGATAAAAATCCCCTCAGCAAGCTCTTCTTCAACCTCTACTTCTTTACCTCGAGGACCTTTTTTGGAAGGCCCAGCAGCAGCGGCACTCTTTCTTACAGCATTCCTCCGGATGAGGGGAACCTCATCTTCATCCTCAGCCTCTATCCGAGACACAGGCTCTACCAGTCCAGGCTCAGCACCTATCTGGGCATCTTCTTGGGCAATCTCGTCACCCATTGGAGCATCTTCTTGCTCAGCATCTAATATCAGAATTCCGTCAGCAAAGGTAAAAAATTCAGCCATCTACATGAATAAAAAAGAAAAAGAAAAGTCAGAATTGATACCTCAAAGAATCTTGGAACTTACCATTATTCCCGGGATACACTCTCTGAAGGTACCGCTAGGCACAATTCTTAGCAGAAGTCCTCATGGATACACTCCACTCGTGAATCCTTTTTATTAACATGACATCCTCTTTAGACAACTTTTGGGGACGCCGCACACGATGACAGTCAGCTACCCATAGTTGACGGATCTCAAAGAATTCCCTAGGATGCTCTATGAAAAAATAATTATGTCTCCAAGATTTGGGAATATCTCAGAGTTTCACAAAGAGACTCAGATGGGGAATAGCCGAAAGAGCAAATGTGAGCTCCCCCTTCTTCTTATTTAAACTATACATATACTGAAACATGTCAAAGTCCGGTTCTCTACCCTCCCTATGCATCAGCTCCATATACCTAGTCAAAATCCTATAGCTATTGGGATGTAGTTGCCCGGGAGCGATATTATACCTATTTAAAAACAGATTTACAAAAGGGTCTAGGGGAAATCTCAACCCGCCCTCTAGCTGATCCTGATATACAACTATCTTCCTAGCATCTGGGTAGGGCTCATTCGCCCTTTTATCAGTAGTATGCAATATATAGGCTCGTGGTATATTAAATCGAAGCCTATACCATTCTAACATCCCCAAATCCACCCTCGACTCAAACAAATCAGACTTCACCTGCTCTCTCGGAGGCATGGTGCTATAGCAAGAAGGAAGAATCTAACAAACAAAAAAAGAAGTAAAAGGTATTCACTTGAAGAGTGCGAAGACCTTGGCAAAGCAATGGTAATGGAAGCAGTAGCAATGGGGACAGCAGAAAATAGAAGAACGAAATACAAAAGCAAAGAAGGCAAACAACAATAAAAAAAAAGTGACTTCTCTCCATCTTCTCACCTCTTATTTTATAACCCTAGAAGTGTCAGGTAAAAGATCCAGGTTGCCCTCACCAATTGGTTACTCAGCATGGCAGTTACAAAGGGCAAAACAGTCATAGCCATGCCCATATCAATTGGCATCATTGAAAGCGATAATCGAGGCCTCGCCCTCCCCAATGGACGCGACGCTCTCTCTGCAAAACTGATGACACACGTCACCTCCTCTAGCAAACCGATCAGACACTGGCAGTTATGCAACATTCAAATTTCAAAAAGAAAATAAATATCTCAAACAGCCGTAACACATGTCTGGCCTCCCGCTGTCTGGTATCTCGGATCTTTATGACTACAAGCCGAGCATCTTATTCAGGGACGAGTATACAGAAACTCTCTCTCTCGGACGTGCATACGAGCCGAGCATATTATTTAGGGATGAGTATATAGAAACTCTCTCTCTCGAACGTGCATACGAGTCGAGCATCTTATTTAGGGACAAGTATACAGAAACTCTCTCTCTCAGAAGTGTATACGAGCTGAGAATCTTATTTAGGGATGAGTATATAGAAACTCTCTCTCTTGAACGTGCATACGAGTCGAGAATTTCAAAACTCCTACCTTGCCAGGTCCCATTCTTCGTGTTCACTATAACACTGATGAGTTATTCCCTCTGGACGCCGAGCATCTATAAGCCTAGTAGGTATTTTTTCGCTTTTTCAGGATCATCAAAAGACTTGGTACCAAGCAATCTCATTGACCAACGACTGAGGCTGGCCACCTCAGTCCAACGATATGACTTCAACACACTTTTTTTTTCTCTCGGACATAAATATCCGACTACACTTTTGGGGGGGACTCTTGATACCCCACAGGTATATTCCTATTCTATATTCAATATATTTCCTAAATAAATAGTAACTTGCAGAGAAAGAAAGCCCAAACTAAATAGGAAAAGGAGTCTCAGATTAGGAAGTAAATACTCACAAATTGGATAAGTCCTACAAGCAAGAGGAATCCCATTCCTCTTAGGTTTGTCTACCTTATTCTCTATAAATACTCCTTCTCCTCTCCCTTAATATTCATTCTATTCTATCTAGCTATTACTCTCTTTATTTCTCTAAAAACTCTCTCTACATTCTCTAACTTAAGCATCAGAGGGTTAGTGGGGGAAACCCCACATCTCACCTTGCTTCTTGTTGGTTGCTTGACCGCAGGACTCGGAGGTTCCAGAAATCAAGTTATCACTGAGCTTTATTTATTTATTATCAAATAAATTTCATATATTTGTTAGAAATTACAAATCTTGAATTGCAACATATTGGAAGCTACTAAACAGAGGCTGAGATACGTATAAATAATTTGTTTTTCAGCACTTATTGATACTCTTGTTTCACATTTTTTCCATTATATTTTACTTTAATAGTGTATGGTTCTAATTACTTATATAAATTTTTTTAATACAATTTTTTTTGTCTCTCTAATATTCATGTCTGCTATATATATAGAGATTAAAATATGTGTAAATAATTTTTTGTATTACTTATTGAGCACTTTTCTTTCACATAAACTCAAAATAAAAAATTGAACAATTCTTTTTCTTAATACAAAGAAAAAAATTCTCTTAAATAACTATACATATTTATACATCACACTATGAACAAATACATATGAAATGAATTCATGAAAATAATTTTTATTTATAAGTATGAATTAAAAAATTTATTACTAATTCATTATATGTAGAGGGAAAAGTAAATAAATAAATATCAATAAATTCATTATATGTAGAAATCTGAATTATGAAAGTTATTCAATGGAGTGAGCAATGGTATGAAAAGTTATTCAATAAATTCATCAAGTCATCTCAATTGACCAAAAAAAAAAGTCGTTTCATAAAAGTGGAATTATTTTATCTTGGACAGTGAGGAAGACTTGGAACCGTAAAGAAGGGGTTAGTGTTTACTGTTTGATTGGTCTTTGGAGTGATACCTTATCCAAATTTAGCCGAAAAATCAAGTTATTTGATTTGGTCATTAGTGGGTCCAAAAGAATTCCATTTCTTAATGAAAATGACGATGTTACTCGTGAGGTCCTACAATGTCCATATTTTCCCAAGGACAAATTGCATAATTAATTTGTGAACTTTTTAATTTTTGCTATTTTGATTATCGGATTATTATTATTATTTTTTGTAATTAAGTGTTTGAACTAATTATTTTTGTTTCAAATTAGTGCTTTTGACCCGTGAGTGGTGGGCTG
Source organism: Mallotus japonicus (assembly GCA_949634005.1). NCBI lineage: Eukaryota > Viridiplantae > Streptophyta > Magnoliopsida > Malpighiales > Euphorbiaceae > Mallotus > Mallotus japonicus. The sequence goes on from CATIWK010438437.1 coordinate 6,348, forward strand.
AGTGTCCAGTCAGCACGTGTGGGACCCACCTTAAGTTGTGTAGCTCGCCACATCAGCATACTCTTATGAAATATCATATACCTTGACTAAAATGCCCTCGTAGCTTTTATTCATTTGTTTTTGAAAAAAAAAAAAACAAACAAACAATCCAGAGGAGACGAAGAACAACATTTCGATTGAATACAAATATACTTTCTATTGCTGCCAAAGAAATAGTTTATCTCCATAGCCTAAAACTCTATTTTTTCTAAAAAAAAATAAAATTTCAAACAAAAAGGTTTGTTGTTGTTCTTCTATACTAGCTTTTCTTGATAATATTTTTTTTTTAGTCTGTAACTCTTTAGCTTTTTTTTTTTGGATACCTTTTTTTTTTTTTTTACTTAAGTGGGTGCTTGCTAATTTTTGCTGAAGATGGCTTATTCATCTTCTCCTTCCTCATAACCCACACCCAAATACTGAAATTAGGATTTTTCAATTTCTATAATTGAACAAAAAAAAAAAAAAAGGGAAGCAGCTATTTTAATTGCAAAATCAAAGTGCATGTTGATCTAAATAAGGTTGAGCCTTCAACTATAGTTGTGCTTCTACCCCAACTTTCACTCTGGCGTGTTCATTCAGCTCTTCAATCTCCTTTCTTCGTCATCACCTCTAGAAAAAAGCCATTTTTACGTTCTTAATTACACATCTCCGTATCCATCTAAGCCTTCCATATCAACCTAACTAAGCCTTGCAATGCAACATTCAAGAACCAATTTCACTACAGTTTTAACATCTATGGGTTCCTTTATCTCGATAAGATTGAGGAATGTCTCACGTTTTCCAGCAAAACTTATTCTTATAGTCTCCTTTTAAGTGTATTTGTGTTGATGTTCCAAGTTCTGGTTGGATTTATTTTAACATCGGTGTTGTTGATAAGCAATTCTCTTTATCTCTCTTTGAAACCCAACAGATTTTCTTTAAACCCAGCAGATGGATCGAAGGAGCAATCTGAGGTTGGTTTTGATATTTTATGTTAATGATTGATTATTGGGTTTTTGTTTTTGAATAAAAAAGGGATTAACTTTATTGGGATTTTGGTTTGGAATAACCCATATTTAAGCCCTGAACTTTAACACTTTATTTTACTACGTCCCTAAACTTTTATTTTGTTTTAAAAGGTCCTCAAACTTTTATTTTTGTTTAGTTTAAGCCTTTATCTAACAGTTCTGTTAAATTTTGAACAGTAGCCGAAAACACTGTTGAAACAAAGTGTAAAATTGTTAAAACAAATTAAAAATTCAGGGACGTAGTAAAACAAAATGTCAAAGTTCAGGGGCTTAAATATGAGTTATTTCTTAACGGTTTTATCATTTACTGTTCAAACTTAACGGATCTGTTAGATAAGGGCTTAAACTAAACAAAAATAAAAGTTTAAGGGCCTTTTAAAACAAAATAAAAGTTCAAGGACGTAGTAAAATAAAGTGTCAAAGTTCAGGGGCTTAAAAATGGGTTAATCATTTTGGTTTTTATTTTGATATGATGACTTGGTTGCATACATATGAACAATAAATAAAAACATGGGTATTTCCTATTTTAAAGAATTATTCAGAATTGTAGCTTCTGAATGCATATTTTGCAGGAAGTTCTGATGATAAGAATGGTGATGGAAATGGAGATGACGGTGTGGAGCAGCAGCCGGTTGCTACATTTAGGTGGATGCACTCCTATATCCAAGAAAAATGAATATTATTGGATTCAAGATTTTTCTTTTCTTTTGTTTGGTTGCCCAGAAATTGCTTAATTGAATTGGGATTTTGTTTGCTGAATTCAAGATTTTGCTTTTTATTATTTGCCGATTAACACTTTAATTTTTTTTATTATTTTATGAAAAGGTATAATCTTTATTAATGGAGAGAAATTTAGTTTTTCCTGTGTAAAATTTTAATTAAGAGGAATTGGGGGCATTTTAGATAAATTAGATGTTTTGTACATGTGGTAGATGGCATGTCTACTTGCACAGTGAAAAATAGGTCCCAATATGGTTAGTCAGCAATCCAACCACCACTCACCGGTTATAAGCACTGATTTGAGACAAAAATAATAAGTTCAAACACTTCATTGTAAAAAAAAAAAAAAAAATCTGACCACTTAAATAGCAAAAATTAGAAAATTCACACACCAATTATGCAATTTTTCCTTTTCCAAATACTAAACGTTTGATGTGAAATGTAGGAATTGAATAGAGGTCAAATGAGCCCTGAGCTACATAATAATATTGGTGATAACTCCCATCAATATTAGTGATTTCTATCAACAATATTAATTAGTCATTCCGTCATTCCTTAACACTCGTAATAAAAATTATAGCTCCCACTAATATTAATAGATAGTAGCCATAGAAATTCAAACTCAAAAACCTCATCAATATCTAGCAGAAATTGAGCTAAGTTTACAGCCCAATTAATATGTAGCAGAAATTGAGGGAAGATAATTTCATTCAAGAGACTAAATTACAATTGGAATAAGGCCATTATCTCACTAAAAGACTGCAACACTTTATATTGCAGTCGTCTCATAAAATACTTGGAAGTTATTTTAATCTTCATATAAATAAGTCATTATATGTTTGAGGTGATACATAGAAAGCATCCAAAAACGAAGTTGTTATAGCTGTTTTTCCAATGCATTGATGCAGAAATCTCACTCATTAAAGCTCATATTTTCCATAAATTGTTTTTTCAGCACTTATTGATACTCTTGTTTCACATAAATTTTCTTTTCTTTTTGTCTCTCTAATATATATAAAGATTAAAAAATGTGTAAATAATTTTTTGATAGTACTTATTGAGCGTTTTTCTTTCACTAAGACTCAAAATCAAATACTTGACAATCTTTTCCTTAATACAATTGACCAAATTCTCTTAAATAGCTTTACATATTTATACATCACACTATAAACAAATTTGTATGAAATGAATTTGTAAAATTTTTTTACATATAAATATTAATTAGAAAATAAGTTATTAGTTTTTATTCTATAGAGTGATTTATTATAAAATAATATTATTCACACAACACGCGGATATTTGCATATTTTATTTAAATGAATTACTGAATAGTAAAAACAAAGCAAATCATGCATCAAAGCACCTAATTATAATTGTTATATTGTATAGAATTTGGCCCCACTTATTGGCCTTCTTCATATAAATATCAATATAGGTCTTTAGAGGTAAAAATAAATAACTTCGTTCTATATAAAAATCTGAATTACAAAAGTTTTTAATAGAGTGAGCAATGAGATGAAAAGGAAGGATTAAGTGGTCTCGTAAAAAGGCTTTTGTCTTCAATAGCTAGGAAGACTTGGAATTGTAGAAAAGTTCCCAGTGTTTATTGTTTGATTGGTCTTCTCGTCTGATACATTATCTCAATTTAGCCCAAAATTGAAGTTATTTGATTTGCTCATTAGTGGTGGAAATGAATTCCCTTTTCTTAATGAAAATGATGATGTTACTCGTAAGGTCCTTCATTTCCCATATTTTCCAAATAAGAAACATTTGATGTGGAAATGTTAGAAAGTGGAATTTTTTCATTCAACAGAAATCCAATGAGCTGTGAGCTACACAATAGGACAAAAGTTATAAGGCAACAGAGATCCAATGAGCTGGGGTTATTTACCAAAATAGGGTAAAAAAATTTTTTTTTCCCAAATTAGGGTATTTTTAAAAATAATTTCCTTTTTTGGGTATTTTTTGAAATTATGTCCCATTTTATGGTACTTCCAGCTGAGTTGGAGGAGAGAGAAATTTTTTTGAAAATTTCGTGGGCCATACCGCCACTGTCAGTGGCGGTATGGCCATAATAATTATTTTTTTTTTACTTTTGGCCATACCGCCACTGTCAGTGGCGGTATGGCCATAATAATATTTTTTTTTACTTTTGGCCATACCGCCACTAGTAGTGGCGGTATGGCCAAATTTTTTTTAAAATTTT
>CATIWK010438438.1:0-17879 GCA_949634005.1 Mallotus japonicus
AACGCATAGAATTAACTAAAAATCAAATTAATAAAAGACTTGTGTTCAATCACATCATAGAATAGCTACTCCTAACCTAAACCCTAAAAGGAGTTTACCAAAACATGGCTTTAAAAAGAATTACAAACATAAAATAAATAACAAGAGAATGAAGAAGAATAAGAATAGATAAAACTCGTTTAAGGCTTCAATCTTCAAACCCTTGTTGAGTTCTTCAATGATGTTTCCACCCTCACCGCTCTCCTTAACCTAGAGCCACAATTCTCTATTTAAAGCAAAAAATACCCAAAATTCGTCCAATGACCAAAACAACAATTTTTCTCCTTCAAAACCTCTTCCAGTTAGGAAGATAACTCCATAAAATAGCACCTTAATTATTGGCTTGAATCCCGGTCTCTTTAGTAAAACAAAATTCTTACAAAAAATTCCAAAAATGCATAAATTAACGAGGAAACTAAAAAAGAAATAAAATCAAGCTAATCCTAATAAATCACTGATTATAAATAATAAACTAAATAAAATATAAAGAAATACTAATAAATCCTATGGAAATTAAATAGAAAAACTATGTAATAATTGACACTAATAGATTGGCAGTAATGTGAATGACCATTTTATTATCATATTTTAAAGGAATGGGAACTTGTAAAGGGGGGGGGGGATGTAGAATTATGCAGAATTAGAAATATTATTGTAGTAACACCACATCCCATAAGCCTTTTAATTTACTTCACTTAGAAATTTGGGAACCATATAAAGAGCCAGCTATGAATGGAGCTCAATATTTTTTTACCATAGTTGATGACCATTCAAGAGCTGTTTGGACCTTTCTGATGAAAAATAAAACCAGAAGAAAGCACAAAGGAATACGAGTGCTGGTCTAGAGTCGATTACATGGTGACTTCATGGCTTTTAAATTCCATTTCAAAAGATATTGCAAAGGCTTCTTTGTATTCAGCTTCGGCTAAAGAGCTTTGGGATGAGTTGGCTGACAGGTTTGGAGAAAGCAACGACCCTCTTATATATCAGATCCAATGAGAAATTAGTTCTATTTCTCAAGGAAATGAATCTATTGCAAAATATTATACTCGCCTGAAGAAGCTTTGGGATGAGTTGACATGTTTGATGCCGATACCCATATGTACCTGTGGCACAGCCAAGGAAATCTCAGATTTCACCTCTTCCAATAGACTCATACAATTTCTTATGGGTCTCAATAATGGATATGACTAAGTGAGAAATCAAATTCATGTTATGGCCCTCTGCCATCTGTTAACAAAGCTTACTCGATGCTTCTTAGAGTTGAGAAACAAAGAGAGGTAAACACAAAGTTTAATGATGCAATTAAAACTAATGCCTTTTGTTTTGTTAAGGCACAGCCAAACAAAAGGCAACCTTGGCGGGAACAAAATAATAAAAGTGGCATAAGAAGAAGTGAAGGCAGGAAGAAAGATAACAAAAATGTGCAGTGTGAATATTGCAATTGGAAAGGGCATTTCAAGGAATCATGTTGCAAGCTACATGAGTATCCAGATTGTTATAAGGAGCTTAGAGAAAATCAAAAGAAATCATTCAACAAGGATTGGCCAACTTGGTTAGTACACCACTTGAATTTGAAACAGATGACAAGGTAGATGGTCGAACAGTAAAAGGGATAGATCTGTCAAGCGTGGTGCAACAAGAGCTATTGAAATTAATGAAAGGAAAATGTACCATGGAAGGGAACAACATCAATTTTGCAAACATTGAAGATTATGTAGGTCAGCTATCCTTAACTAATAATGCCTTGAGTATTGCTCTCATACCATGAACAAAGTGTAAAAGAAAGTTTAATTTTAAAGTAGTATATTATTTCCAACCTAAATGTCCAATCACAGAGAAAAAAAATATATACAAGACTATAACTTGTTCACCAAGTAAGAGGAAAGTTCTAGACTATTCAATACATAAAAACAAATTATGTACAGTAATATTTCTAATTCTGCATAATTCTACAAGCAAATACCTTAAATTTTTCAAAAAAATAAAATAAAATGTAGTTTGCAACCTTCTAGCAGTTAAAATCTAAACATTATTTATAACAGAAACACATTGAATTAACCAAGTAAATCAGATTTCCAAAACAATTAGCCCCAACAAATTGTGCAAACATAGTGAAACTAAAAACAACATATGCAAATAAAATTTTGGAACAATAAGTACAATTTTGATTCACGTGATTTTACCTTTTCGCAAAATCAATCCCATGATTTTTTGGCATTTAATTACCTTATGTTTCACATTTTTTTTAACACTTTAGTACCCTTCTAGCAAATATTATTTAAAATATATGTTTTAATGTATAAATAATATACATTTTCAGTGCTAAAATCATATAATGAGTAATATATCATTGAACTAACTGCAATAAACTCACAAAAAATCAAATTTAGATGTATTTTTAATTTAATTATGAATAAAAAGAAATGATTTTTAAAATAAATTTACAATATTTTTAAAAATAATCAATTGGTTAAATTGACCATAAATTATATATAAAATAAATTTATCAATGAAATTTAATATTATATTAATATTTTCTCATAAGATAATGATGATATTAGTTACAATGGTATTAAAGTGTAAAAAATGTAAACACAACATATTTAAATATCAAAAAAACTACATGACTATTTTTGTAAAAGGCAAAACCACAATTATTAAAATTGTATTTATCCCTAAGTTTTTTTAGGAGAATAGGAGGGGAAGAAATTGCACAATATTGAGGAAAAAAAAACATAACTTAAAAAAGACAGCAAGAGAGGAAAGATTCAAGACATTCAACCCTAAGTTTTGTCCTAAGAACATTATAAAAGCTTCATGATAGAAGAATTAGTGATAAAGCAAGATCCTCATATGGTATATATATAGTTGAGAGCATGGAGAAGAACCATACTCTAGCTTACCAAAACTAACATTTATACTCTCAACTTAACTATTATTCTTAACAATCTTTTCTTTTCCATTGCTCAACCAGCTTAACAAGAGCTCTAATTGAAGAACCAGACTCTGCTAATGCATCCAAGCTGCTTTGCCTCATCATCTAGGTTTTTGCTTTCAATTATTTTCCTTCCTTTGATTCCATCAACTCTCTGATTCTTCTTTCCAATTCATCTCCTGTCACAAATCCATCACCCTCTCTTTGACTTGAATTACTAGTAATTCTTCATATCTTCCACTAGTACATTCCTTTTAAGTTGTTGGTCTGAATACAATGGCCATGACACCATTAGCACACCAGCAACCACTGCTTCTAGCATCGAGTTCCACTCACAATACGTAACGAACCCATCGACTGACTCGTGATTGAGTACTGCAATTTGTGGTGCCCATGATTTCACCACCATACCTTTGTCTTTAATCCTATTCAAGAATCCTTCAGGCAATATATTTTCCAAATCAAAATCATCCATGTCTTTAGTTTGCTTTGTTTTCTCATCTTTTGGCAGATTCTTCACCACCCATAAAAATCTTTGTTCACTTCTCTCTAACCCATGTGCTATTTCTTTAAGTTATTCTAAAGAGAAAGAGCCACGACTTTCAAAATACAAGAACACAATGCTTTTTCTTGGTTGCTTGTCAAGCCAAGCTAGACATTCATGTTGAACTTCATTGCTGCAATTACTAGTGATCAGAGGTCCGATATAGTAAGTAGGTGGTGTTGGTGCATCAGACTCAGAATATGGTATGAGCGAAAGATAAATTGTATTTGCAATATTAACGTAAATATATACAGCAGTACATGCACAGATATAGAGTTGAGATATACATGAAATACAACAAATTAATGGAATACATATAGAACTCTACTATTGTGATACACCCCCACAAGTTGAAGGGGTGTGTTCTAACAACCAAAGCTTGCCCTTGAATCGATGAAACAGCTCCTTATCGACTGCTTTTATCATGAGATCTGCAAGTTGATCAGCTGAAGCAATTGGGGATATGGTAATTTCTTTATGAAGAACCTTGTTTCGAACAAAATGAAAATCCACCTCCACATGACGTGTGCGAGTTTGGAAGATAGGATTTGAAGATAAGAAGATAGCAACAAGGTTGTCACACCACACATGAGGAGGAGATTGTAATCGAACACCAAGCTCAGTCAACAAATGCGTTTACCACTTTAGTTCAACACTAACATCAGCTATAGCTTTAAACTCAAATTCAGTGGAAGACCTTGCAATAGTCTTTTATTTTTTCGAGTTCCATGCGATTAAATTCTGACTAAGGAAGATAAGATATCCATCTGTGGACTTGTGATCATCAGGGCACCCAGCCCAATCAGCATCAGTGAATGCTATCATGGTTAGTTGGGAACATCATTTAATGAATAAGCCTTGATTGATGGTCCCTTGAAGATACCTGAGAATGCGTTTGAGAGCCTTGAAGTGTACCGATGTAAGGTAGTGCATATATTGGCACATCTTGTTGACTGAAAATGATAAATCTGGTCAGGTGAGAGTCAAATACTGAAGGCTCCCATAAAGTTTCTTGTAGGTGCTTGCTTTGGTAGAAGAGAGAAATGGACCATCGATCTTTGAAAATTTTATACCTGCTGCCATTGGCGTTAAACAAGGCTTACATGATTGCATTCCTGCTATTTTAAAGATATCAGCAATGTAGGATTTTTGAGACAATAAAATCCCATCATTATGCTGAAACACTTTAATACCCAAGAAGTAATTGAGATGCCCTAAATCCCTTAAAGAAAAGGTTGTTGACAATTGTGAAATGAGTTGAGTGATCAACTGTGAGTTACTTCCAGTGAGTATAACATCAACATAAACTAGTATAAATCATTGACAATCAACCGAGTTATAGATAAATAGAGAAGGATCAGTAGTAGAGTCTTTAAAGCCCAAGGTAAGGAGATAAGCACTTAACTTTTGATACTAGGCACGGGGAGCCTGTTTGAGGCCGTAGAGAGACTTGCGCAATTTGCAAACATAGTTGGGATGGGTATTATCTACAAACCCTTGTGGCTGCACCATAAACACATTTTCTTGCAATTCACCATTTGAAAAAGCATTACTTACATCAAGTTGATATGGAGGCCAACCTCTAAATACTGCTACTGACAAAATCGTGCGAATTGTCAGTGGCTTTACTACCGGACTAAAAATCTCTTTATAATCCAGCCCATATTATTGAGTATAGCCTCGAGCCACCAAGCGTGCTTTAAACCTCTCAATATTACCATCTGCCCATTTTTTGATTTTGTATATCCATCGGTTCCCTACAATATTGCAATTGGAGGGACAAGGAATAAGGTCCCATGTATGGTTCCGATGCAAGGCTTGCATTTCCTCTTTCACTGCTTATTGCCATTCGGGTAATTTAATGGCTTGAGAAAAAGATGAAGGTTCAGAGATAGAAGTGGATGATGAAGGAGAGAGTTGAGTGTTTAGAAGGGTTGGTTTACGTTGCATAGTAGTGCTACGTAACTGTTTGGGATGTGTTTGGTGTGGTTGAGAAGATAAGGTAGGATTGGGATGTTGATATTCAGATTGGCGCAGATCAATAAAGAGGTCTAAACCTTGGGGATTGTATAAGGTGGTACGGTGAGGCAGTGGAGATAAGAGCAAGTTAGTTGTTTCGCGTGTGGGTTGAGATAGGGTTGATGGTGTTTGGGATAAGGTAGGAGAGTAAAGAAGTGAAGATTAAGTAGAAGAAGCGTGAGAAAAAATAGGAGACTGAGGAGATAACATACCTGATTTCAGTAAAGTGCAATGATCTAGAGGACGAGTTAATTACAACCAAGGAGTGACTGGCATAGGGACTGTCTCGGCATCCATAGTGTTAGGAGGAGAAGAAACTGTTTGAAAAAGGAATAATTTTTCATCAAATGTGACATGGCGCGCAGTGATTATTTTCCCTAAATTTTTATCATAGCATCTATAGCCAAGATGAAAAGGAGAATAACCTAAAAAAACACACTGAATAGAGCGAAAAGCAAATTTATGACAATTATACGGTCTCAAGAGAGGATAAACCGCACATCCAAAAATACGAAGAAAAGAGTAGTCAGGATTTTTTTTATACAAAACAGTGTAAGGAATTTATTTTTGTAAAGAACTAGTTGGTGTTCTATTAATTAAAAAAACTGCAGTTTCAAAGGCAAAATCCTAAAATTTAAAAGGAGTTCCACAATGTCCTAAAATGGCTAATCTAATATCAACAATGTTGTGGATTTTACGTTCTACTGTACCACTTTGTTCACGAGTATGTGGATAGCTAACGCGATGAATTATGCATGTATTTTTAAAATATGTGTGGAGTGGGCGATATTCACCACCCCAATCTGAATGGAAAGATTTTATTTTATAATCAAATTGCTTTTCAACCACTAACTTAAATTCACGAAAAATGGCAGGGACATCACTTTTATTTTTTATGGGATAAAACTAAGTAAATAACGAAAAATCATCGATAAAAATAATAAAATATTTAAATTGAGAATGAGAGTTCATAGGGGTTGGTCCCCACACATCAGAATGAATTAATTCTAATGGCTTTGCACTACGATGATGAGTCAAAGGAAGATGGACTCTATGCATTTTTCCTAAGCAACAAGCAGAACATTTATTTTTTATTTGAGAAGAAGAATAAGGTAAATGAAATTTATTAACTAAATGACGGACTGTCTGAAAATTTGGATGCCTGAGTCTCGCATGCCTATCCTCTAAACTTGTAAGATAAACGAGTGCATTGTTGGATTGATCAATAGGAGATGCACCGTTTAACTTGTAAAGGCCTTAATCAACTCGTCCTTGAAGCATCATCTTCTTTGAAACATGATCTTTCACAAGACAATGGTTATCACGAAAATCAAAAAAAAATTTGTTATCCGTGCAAAGTTTATGTACGGACAAGAGTGGTTTTTTTTATGCGAGGGACATGCAAAACATTTTGTAAGTGCAGAGATCTAGTGGGAGAGGGAAGAATAGCAGAAACAATGTGAGAAATATCTAAGCCATGACCATTACCAACAAGAAGATGATTCATACCTTGATACTCATTTGCAATACTGAGAGATGAGAGATCGAGTGTTACATGGTGAGTCTCTCTAGAGTCCAGGTACCATATAGATGATGGAGCGAATGAAGGTGTTGGCAGAAGTGCACCTTGGGAAGAGGCATCAGTAAGATTAGCTTGAAATCTTGGTGACATAGAAGACCCGATTCTGTTATTAGAATAGCCCCCTCGACCCCGAGCAGTGGGAGAACTATTAAACCTACGTCGGCAAGTGAGTGCCGAGTGGTTGTTCATTCCATAAATCTGACATGAGAATGAATTAAAGCCACGACATCCACCCTGCTGGCCTTATCTTCCATGATTGTCGGATGAAAATGGATGAGAATTGGACTCACCAGTAGATGAAGTAGGATGTTGCGCAAGATTAACACTTGGAACAACAGGTTGTTGAGAGTTTAATAAAAGTTCATAAGCCACAAGCTGACCGTGTAACTCATGAAAAGAAACAGCTTCACTACATTGTTGAAGGGCCCCTATAATCCCACTATACTCGGTACTAAGTTTGCGAAAGATAATCGTATTGAATTCAGAAGGAGAGATTGGTTGGCCAACAAGTATTAATAAATCAACTATCGATTTAGCTTTGTACAAATATTGAGAAATAGTTAGGTATGATTTGGAAAGATTATAAAGCTCAATATGCAATTGAGTCCTTTGAGCATGGCTTATCACACCATAGGCAGTAGCTAAAGCCTGTCATACTTTTGCCGAAGATTACAACCCGATTAATTGAGGATATATTTCCTCTGTAATGGATGATAACAACCAAGAGAATAACAATTGATCTCTATTAAACCAAGAGATGTATGCAGGATTAGGAATGGACTCATTAATGGTTGAATTGATAATCGCCTTTGGTGGAGGAGGCTCAGTTCCATTGATGATGCCATGAAGGTGATAGTAGTTCAAGAGGGAGTGAACTGAAGTTTCCAAGGGATGTAGTTTCGAGATGTTAATTTTATAGAGAAGGTTTGTTGCACATATGAAGGAGCAACGGTTGAAGGAGAGGGAGGAAGAGCATTGACAGTATTAGTGATTGATGAGGAAGAAGAAGAAGCAATTTGGGAAGCCATGGGTATTGTGCTCTGATACCAACCCAGAATATGGTATGAGCGAAAGATAAATTGTATTTTCAATATTAACGTAGATATATACAGCAGTACATGCGCAGATATAGAGTTGAGATATAGAGTTGAGATATACATGAAATACAACAAGGTAATGGAATACATATAGAACTCTACTATTGTGATAATCAGGAACACAAGCCCCATTTGCAATTGTCTTGATAGCTTTTGGCTCAAGATCATCAAATGTGTTAACTATAATCCCATCACTCTTTGAAAGATTAGTATAGAAAAAATCCATGTCACCATAAGCAGGATCATCTCTATCAAGCATCGGTTCAGGAATATGAATAGCTTTCAAAGTTGGCATTCCAAGGAAATCAAGAACAGTGTCCTTAAGATCTTTAAAGTTTTTTTTTGCTGTTCATGGATCCTTAGAAAATACATGAGAGCACCAAGACAAGCAGCACCAGAGGTAAAGAAATAGTGGATAGGGATCTTGAGATCTTTCCCTATAGAAAGAGCAGAACCACAAAACAGGTCAATAACAAAAGCAAAAATGTTGTTAACCTTAGAGATTTCATGTAAAGCATCAAGAACATAAGGTTTTCTAAGAAAAATAGCCTCGAAAGTCATAGCGAAGCGGCTCCGAGTAGGGGCTGTGTCGACATAAACATGAGGGAAACTTCAGAAGGAAATGGAAGGGTAAGCTTGAGATGTGGTGTTGATGTAAGATGTGATACTTGGGTTGTACCATAAATCAGTGGTGACAAGCAGGATAGTAATGGAGAAGTGGTGGTTACAATAGTGGAGAATAAGCTCTGCCATAGAGATAACATGCCCCACAGCTGGAGCTGCATAAAGAACTATTGTGTCTTGCATTTCTGTGTTTGCTTGGTCTTGTGGAGTTGAAACTTTGGTGTGCTTCTTGTTCTTGAGTTCTTAAACAATATGAGGTAAAGGTTAGATATTGCGCCAACTCGTATAAATAGAGGTTGATGGCATTAGGCATTTCACTTTCGCTTTTTTTTGTTGTTGAATAATTATTATTGTATATAAATGTTTTTTAATTATTATTTTTCTAAAGAAACTCACATATTAATTAAAAATACATTCCTCTGAATTAGAAAGTTTTAACCCTAGCCGTTCCTTTCAGCATTCCAGTTTGCCGGCGGTGGCTCTTGGCCGTCGTAGTTATCGTCATGGACTATATCAGTCACAGAGATATGTTCAAGCCTGTCGCTAACAAACCAAAGGCTCCTTCTTATACAGTAGCGGTCATTGGTTCACCATTATCATCTGTGGAATTTGCGACCTCAAACAAAGGAGGTTACATCGCCATTAAAGTTGATGAACAATGCCTTTCAATCTGTAAGAATGCTCTTATTGCTCGTTTGGTTTTAGCTAAGGGAGATCAGCCATGGAAACTCAATGATTTGAAATATGGAAACTTGTTTCAATTGGGTGTGGTTATTATCACGTAATATTTAGTTCCAGTGCCGATAAGAATACAGCTTGGGGAAGAGGGTCTTTATTGTTAAAGCTCGATTTGCTGCATTTGCAGCCTTGGTCTGCAGATTTTGTCTGCAGATTTTGACCCAATTGAACAGAAATCTTCTAATGCTCAAATTTGGATCAGATTATATAGGTTACCTTGGGAGTATTAGCATGTAAAAATCTTAGCTTCTATTGCTAAGGGAGTAGGAGTTCCTCTGAAAATAGATAATGCAACCATTAACGGTGAATATGGACATTACGCTCAGGTTTTAGTGGAAGTTGATTTCACAAAAGAGTTACCGAAAAATTTACTTGTGGAACGAGTTAGGAAGAGCTTTTTTTCGATATTGTGTATGAAAACTTACCACTTTTCTGTAATATTTGCTGTAATATAGGTCACGCCCTGCATGACTGTAAAAAACGGCCTAAGGAACAACTCCGTTCAACTGTTGATGAGCCACCCAAAAAAGTTTGGTAGCAAAAAGCAAAGTCTGTTTCGGTTACCAACTCTTTTAAACGTCTATGATCTTTGAATCAGACGAATGCAATCATACCTCAGACGCCGGTCAATGCTTCAATTGTCGCTTTATGAGCCTATGTTAATTCTGATGGTGCAGCACGTCTTCATGACGCTGCTGTTTTTGAAAAGGACCAACCTTCTGTTGAGCTAAAGAAGAATGAGCAACAAGCTGGAGTAGAGGGTGTGCCGAAGGAGAATGAGCAACCAGTTGAAGTAGAGGATGACGATTTTATTTATGAGCAATCCGATGCAGTTTTGAATGACAAAGAGCAAGCCGCAGATGATGATGTTCACATGGCTTTTTCAATGGGTGCTACGGACTTGATTACAAATGGTGATCAAATGGTTTTTTTGCATGGCAAATTATTGGCAGATGATGCTGATTGCCAGGTCATTTCAGTACCAAAAATTGATCCTTTACAGTGAGACAATTCTGAGTTGGTTATGGAGGGCAGTAATAAATTGGCTTCTACTAAAATGGGAAATGAACGTGTTTCTTGGGCTGATCAAGTAGACCAAAAAGAAGGATGGCAGACGATTCAGAAAAAGAGGTCTTCAAAAAAGCCTCAAGGGTCCTATCAGGTTACTCTTACAAAAAGAGCAACCAAGAAGCCTCTCAGACTTAATTTATAAAGGTATTTTTTTGGAATTGTCGTGGTATTGGTAATTCTAATACCTAAAGAATTTTATTTCAGTATTGTAAGCAGTATAATCCTGACTTGGTATGTATTGTGGAGCCTATGATTTCTTTTAGTTCTATTTCCTCTCGGTTTTGGACTTCTTTGGATTTATTTCTTATTTCTACTAATGATACTCCTCTTCCTTCTATTTGGCTTTTTGGCAAGTCTGCTAGTATGACTCCTTCTTGGTTGCATGTTCATAGCCAGCACATTAGCTTGGATTTGAGTTTTAATAACAAACTTCATCAGTTTGTTTTATTTATGGTAGTGTGTGGAGAAATAAAGACTTGATCTTTGGCATGACTTAATAAATTTGGCTTCTTCTGCGTCGGATTTTTGGTTAACTATTGGTGATTTTAATGCGGTTATTGGTGCTCATGAAAAGATGGGTAAAGCTCCTATAGGTAGGCCTTATGCTGAATTTAGATCTTTTATTAATTCTTGTGCCTTGATGGGTATTCCTTTGAAGGGAGCTCAGTATACTTGGTGTAATGGGCGTTTGGGTTCGGATAGAGTGGAGTGTCTCCTTGACAGAGCTTTAGTTTCAA
Source organism: Mallotus japonicus (assembly GCA_949634005.1). Classification (NCBI taxonomy): domain Eukaryota; kingdom Viridiplantae; phylum Streptophyta; class Magnoliopsida; order Malpighiales; family Euphorbiaceae; genus Mallotus; species Mallotus japonicus. Next base: position 11,390 of record CATIWK010438438.1, read on the forward strand.
GTGGTTTTTTTCACTTTTTCGTAATCTATTTCATGTCTGGCTCTCCCTAGACATCTTTCAGATCATATGCCTTTATTGTTGACTAGTTCTATTGGTATTGCTTATATTCCTCGGTTTAAATTTCAGGCTATGTGGGTAACTCATGATTCTTTGCGTGATGTTGTTGGCACTCATTGGTCCAATGTTGTCGGCGGCTACCCACCAATGCAACTTTTATCTATTAAGTTAAGAGGTCTTCGATAAGTTCTTCGGCACTGGAATAAAACGGTTTTTGGTAACCTTGACACCAATATTTTTTCAGCTCAATCCAAACTTTTGGAGGTCCAAAATCAAATTGTCATCTAGGGAATTTCGGATGCCCTTCATAAGGAGGAATTAGAAGCTCATGCATTTTTGGATAACCATCTTCTTCAGTAGGAGATTTTTTTCAAAGAGAAGAGTCAGGTTCATTGGTTGGAAGCTGGGGATCGGAACACCTCTTTTTTTTCATAGCATTATTTCTAGAAGACAGCCTTTCCAGGGGATTTTTGCCTTGAACATTAATGGTTCCATTTCTGAAGATTTGCCTATTATTGAGAACCATGTGGTGGATTATTATAAGACTCTTTTTAGTCCAAATTCAGGTGTGTCTCCTAATTTATCTTTAATTAGAGATATTGTGCCTTCTTTGGTTACTAATGATGATAATGTGGAGCTTACCCGTTGTCCATCTTTTGAGGAGATTAAAAAATGTGTCTTCTCAATGGATCCTCATAGTTCCCCTGGGCCATATGGTTTTACAGGTTTGTTTTTTAGAACTTTTTAGGACATTGTTGGTTTGGATGTTTGTAATGCCGTGAGAAGTTTTTTCACCTCAGGGAAATTTATTCCGAGCTTCAATTCTAATTTTTGATTTTACTCCCTAAGGTGAAAGATGCCATTAGGATAGAGCAATTTCATCCTATCACTCTTAGTAATTTTTATTATAAAATTATTACTAAGATTCTTACTAATAGACTGTCTTTGGTTGCTATGCGAATTATTTCTGTTAACCAATTTGGGTTTATTAAAAATCGGTCTATTTCTCATTGCTTTGCTACTACTTCTGAGGGGGCTAATATGTTTAATAAGCGTTTCTTTGGGGGAAATATGGCTCTGAAAATTGATATTCAGAAGGCTTTTGATACTATAGATTGGAATTCCATTATTGATGTTTTGGAAGCTTTTGGTTTCTCTTTTTAGTTTAGAGATTGGATTTTGGAGATTTTTTCTTCTGCTAGGATTTCTGTTCTAGTTAATGGAAATCCTAAGGGTTATTTTGCTTGCTCCAGGGGTGTTAGACAGGGTGATCCTTTGTCTCCTCTTCTTTTTTGTCTAGCTGAAGATTTTCTAAGCAGATGGATTTCTAAGTTTGATTCTGATGGTTCTTTTGAGAACATGATTTATTCCCAAGGCTTTTCTTTTCCAACCCGTTTATTGTATATTGATGATATTCTCATTTTTGGCAAAGCTTCAGTCAAGAATATTCATTTTCTTTCTCACATCTTTTTTGAGTATGGCATTATTTCAGGGCAAAAGGTTAATTGGCATAAGTCCAATATCTTCTTTGGTTAGGCTGTCTCTTTTCGCAGATCTCATAGGTTAAAGGATCTTATTGGGGTGAATAGTGGTACCATTCCTTTTACCTATCTTGGTGTTCCTCTTTTCCACGGTGCTGCTAGAAGAAAGTGGTTGCAGCCCATTGCCGACAGAATTCTTAGTAAATTTGCTAATTGGAAGGGATCTTCTCTTTCTATGGCTGGGAGGTTAATGTTTATTAACTATATTATTATGAGTTCTTTTTTGCACTCTTTTTCTGTTTATAAGTGGCCTAGAAGCTTGCTAGTTCATATGAAAAAATGCATTCGCAATTTTCTTTGGACTGGGTCTATTGATAATAGAAAGTTGGTAGTGGTTCCTTGGTCTACTTGCAGTTTAAATAAGAAGCATGGTGGTTTGGGTATCAAGGATTTAGAAAATCTGAATTTTGCTCCTCTGGGGAAGCTTTCCCGGTAATTGATTACTCAGCAATCTTTCCCTTTATCCTTGTTTAGAAGTCGTTGGCTAGCTGCTTCAGGGTCTCTGCGAACTACTCCGATCTCTTCTTCAATTTGAAGTTCGATTAAGTCCTCTTTTTTGAGAATGAAAGAGTCCATTCATTGGTTGATTGGTTATTCTTCTTCTTTGAATTTCTGGACTGATGAATGGCTTCATCTTTATTTGGCTTCTAGGCTTAATATTCCTCTTGCTTAGCAAGCCTTTTTAACTGCTCCTCTTTCTGAGTTTCTAGTAGATGGGGTTTGGCGGCTCCCAGAAGATATTCCTCTGGATATTAAAAATGAGATTTTTCATATTGGCTATCTTAAGGATAGCTCAGATGTTTGGCTTTAGCTTCCTTCAATAGATGGTATATATTCTGTGAAAGCTATGCTTGCTTCTCCTTCTATGCCTATGGTTTCTTGGGCTAGATTTTTTTGGAAGGAATTTTTACCTCCTTCTAGATCTATTTTATATTGGCGTGCTTATCTTGGTTATTTGCCAACTGAAGACCGTTTGATTCAAAAAGGTTTTCATCTTGCTTCTTGGTGTTGCTTCTGTCAGGGAGCTTTGGAGACTATTGATCATATGTTTGTTCACTGTGCTTTTGCTCATGAAATTTGGGTTGCTATTGGTAAGGCTTTTCAACGTCCTTCTTTTTCTTCAGGTGGTACTTTTGTAGCTCTTGTTAATGTTGCTATGAACTACTCATTTAGTACTCAGGTTCAGGTTCTTTGGAATACAGCTATTGTTAGTGCTATCTAGTTGATTTGGCATTGTAGGAATATGATTATTTTTGAAGATGCCCAGCCTGATATTTTTCTTGCTCTTCGTAATCTTTGGAAAATGATTAAAGAGTGTTCTTTCTTTAATTATGGTTTAGCAAATAACTCTATAGAGGATTTGCAAATTCTTTCTTTGTTTCATATCTCTGCTATTCCTTCGAGAGCTCCAAAGATTATCAGTGTCATTTGGCATCCTCCTATCTCTGATTGGGTTAAGGTTAATACTGATGGGTCAGCAGTTGGTTCTCCTGGTACCTCTGGGTCTTGTGGAGTATTCAGAAGTGCTAGAGGTTATGTCAAAGGTGCTTTTGCTTTTAATTTGGGTATTGGTTATGCTTTTCTTGCAGAATTATATGCCGCTGTGTATGCAGTTAAAAGGGCCAAGGAAATGGGTTGGGTTAATTTGTGGTTTGAGTGTGATTCTGCTTGGGTTGTGCATTTATTTAAAACTCGATCTGTTCATGTCCCTTGGAGAGTTCGGTTGCAATGGGATTCTTGTTTACATAATCTTCGGCATCTTCATTTTGTTGTTTCTCACATTTATCGTGAAGGTAATGCTGTGGCAGATAGTCTTGCTAAGTTTGGAGCTACTCATTCTGGTTTCTATTGGTGGCATTCTTGTCCTGATTTTTGTTCTAGTCTTCTTTTTGAAGACTTTAGTGCTATTGAGAGATTTTGTTTTTGTTGATTCTATGTTCCTCTTGAACTTCAGTTGTATTTTCTTTTTATTAATAATATTTTTTGAGTCCTTTTAGATGATGAGGGTGCTAAGATTGTGCCAATCTAGTTGGGATGATATTAGGCCTCAAATTTTTATCAAAAAAAAATTGAAAATACATTGATATTGACAGCCCACAATCGAACTTAATTTAACAGATGTACATATTTCAAGTTGAAATTATATAGATATCATAATTATTAAACTTAATTGTGATATTCATTTTATCTTTTACATAAAAAGATAATTTTTGCCTACGGATTTATATGTACATATCTTACTAAGAGTGAGACTATGACACATAAACACATTTATTTTATTAATTAAATATAAAATATTTAAAATGGGTAATGGTTTCCAGTCAAAGCAAAATGACTTGTGTAAGATAATTATTGATCAAGATTGTTCAGTAAGTCGCGCAATTAGCATTGAGATATTTGTCGTATTAGTTATCTTTATCTCTTCTTTTGCCATATGATATTGACAAAGAGATAAACAAAGAATCATAAATGCTTGTAACATTGGAGCTACATGATATGATTATGCTTTGTCCATGGCACATTACAACCGAAAAAAAAATTACCAAATTTGGAAAACAACGTATTTAGCAAAGATATCATTTAAAATGAATCAATCAACATTTAAATAATATTTAATAAATACCTAAGAGGGTGTGGATGAGTTGACAATGGACTCTTCCAGCTTAACCAGAGGTGTCGGGTTTCTAGGTACGCAGCTATTTTAAAACTCTTGAGGTAGACTTTTGCCACCTTTCTAGATCCTGCTCGGATTGAATCCGGATTAGTCGGGTCCTATGGGATACTGAATACTGGGTGGCTTGCACCAAAAAAAATATTTAATAAACATTATGATATATTAATTTAAAAAATGTGTAAAGAATTATATAGTTAGATGTTTTTGTTACGTTTAACATTGACATCTTTCACGTCCTTAATTAATTTAGAATTAATTCTATAAAGAGGGCAAATTTTTTTCAAATTTTTTTATATGTAAAACTTGAATTCGAAATTTAATATTAGGGAATTTGAATTTCTTGACACTTAAATCAATAAATGCTGATATATTATCAATTAAAATCAAATAACATGTATACAATCGGCCGATTAAAGAAAATAAATCATATGTGAAATTGGATAGGAAACTAATTTCCAGCTATTAACACAATTTTTTGAACCATATAAATAGTTTTTTTAAGAGTTATACTTTGAGTCTTTTAACACTCAAAATGCTCTAAGCGATGGTGTTTATGCCAAAATAAGAGCCAAAAATAATAGATATCAAATGATGTTAACATATGAACGGACTTTAAAACTTTAGAGAGAATGAGTGAGAGTGAGAGAGATAGCATGAGAATGAGAAACTTGAATGTTTTCTGGTGATCACCCAAGGTTCAGCCACCAAAACGAGGTCGGGTAATTTATTTCCAGAATTTTCCTCTTAATTGGACTTCTCAGAATCTATGGAACCTCTTTGAAAACGTTGGAGAATTAATGAGGTTTTTTTTCCGGCTAAAGCTTTTTGGAAGCCAATTAGGTTTGCGTTTTTACGGATTCCGCATATTGAAGATTGTTCAGTTGTCCTTCACTTTATCAATACAGTGACTATAGGAGGTTTTAAACTCAAAGGTGAAGTTTCTTTTTATAGCCAACCTTTTCAGACTTCTACAAATCAAACGACTAATTTTGTCAATAGGCAAACACATTCTTTTGAAGTTAGAAAACAAGTTTCGACTCACAAAGGATATTCAAATTGTCATCATCGATCTTATGCTTAGGTTTTACGAGATGGACGCAGTGATGAGGTGAGAGGAACAGTTAATGTTGCGGCTTCACAAGATGGATGTTTTAAGGATGTGCTGCGAGACAATCTTTCTAAGGAAACTTGGGTGTCTTTACAGGAAATGTGGATAATTCGGAGTGGCTTGATCGTTCTTGTGTGGCTACTTTGAGAAGTATTCAGCTAATTTTCTCTATTCAACAGCTTATTCAGTTTATGTGCCTGATATCAATTTAGGCTAAATGTATGGGTGGCAAGTGAGTTATTCTCACTTTTCCAATAATGGTGGACAAGAAGAATTGATGTTCTCAACATTCTTTTTTATATGAATGGTTTACTGAGTTAATGGATTGGTAAGAATCAAATTTAATCAATGAACGTTTTGTTTGGATACCCTGTCATGGAGTCCTATTGAACATTTGGTCTGATACTTTCTTTAAATGGCTGATCGCTCCGTTTGGTGAATTCCTTACTGCAAACATGAATACTTATCAGAAATCACATTTTGACACTGCTCAGGTGTTGGTTAACACTTATGTTATGGACTTTATTAACAAACATTTCGTTGTGGAATTTGATTTAAAGCATTTTACTATTTTATTGCAAGAAGATTGCTGTTCAGAATTCTTTTCCTTGGCATGTACTAGTTGAAGTCTGTCTCCGTCTTCTAGTTTTAGTGACTTACATTCCAGCGCTGAAGGAAGGTCGATGTTCATGAGGTTAGTAATGTTGCTTCAGGATCTGTTTTTAATGATCACAAATCTAGTGATGGTCATGAGTCTGGTATGGCTTTGATCGAAAAGCAAGAAGAGTCATCTCAAGGGGTCAGGTTTGGGGACATTGATCAGATATCCGATGATGGTCTTGATTCCGGTAAGGTGTTATCCGATAATGGTGTTGGAAGCAGATGGGCACCCACAAAGTTTACACACACTCAAAAGAAGAGAAGAGAGATGTGGATAATGAATGCAGTCAACTTGATCCCACTTTACCCATTTTTAAAAATGCTCTCTCCTCTCTCCTCTCCTCACCCAAAAAACCATCCTCCCCTAAACACAACTTCCTCCTCTCCTCACCCAGAAAATCATCTTCCCCTAACCACAGCTTCCATAAATGCCCAGAACCATCATGTTTC
>CATIWK010438447.1:0-15122 GCA_949634005.1 Mallotus japonicus
GGAAGTTGCTTTGTCTTGAGTTTACCTTCCCAATTTCATCATAAAAATCTTCAATTGCTATGTCTCACTCAGTGTATCTATTATTGTCTTAAAATATCGATATAAATGTAACTCGTAGCTTATGCAAACTATATCGGATGAATTGGTAATTTTGTATTGTTATTATGATAAACTTCTAGTCTCAATCACTACTATTTAAAGTTCAATAATTTTAAAAAAAAAAGGTTCAATAGAGTTGATTAATTCTATTGGACTCTAATAGAACTATAAAAGATATTAAAAGTCTCACCAACTAATTTAATGTCATTTGTTTTTTTGAACAAGTAGTACAGATAGTTAATTCGCAACATCATAATGGGAGGAGAAAGGAGGGGTGGAGGTTTGAATCTTGCTCTTCTCAACTGAATATCCACCCATTTTATCATTTGTGTTATTTGTGGGAAATATTTAATGTTATTGCACAATATATTAGTAATGAAATTCAAAACGTGACTTAACTAATAACAATTTTTAACCGTTGACTCTAATAGTTGTTTTTATAGTAAACAGACAAAATTAGACTATTGAAAAAATAATATTATTATATAAGAAATAAAATTATAACAATATATTTATTGATGTTTAATAGTTTTAGAAGAGGATTTATTTATTTTAAAAAATAATTTTACAATGAATTATTTTCATGAGAGAAAATGATTATACGGGCAATAAAAATAGTTATAATCTTTTCTTTTTAATCACGATATATATTTTATATCACATCAAATTAAAAAAAAAAATTAATTTTGTGTGTTCACCAACTTCTAACGTTATAAATGTTTCAAAATTAATCGTTACAACTTACAAAACAGGGCTTACTTACGATAGTGTTAAAGTTCCAACAAACTCAGTTGCAAAAATTAATCATAATTTATTATCTTAACCATTCTAACTTCTAAGATGTTGTTTGTCTGTACTTTACTTTGATAGATTACAATAGAATACAATAGTTTGCAAATGCCAAGTTTAAAACACGAAGTCAATGTCCTTTTTTTTATTATTATTTTTTAATTATTTACAAGTTGTAATATAGTTATAAGCAAAGGACCATTTTTGTCGCTTATTTTGAAACTTATGCTATTGTCTCCTCTGCTATAGTTCCTTAAAATCAAGGCAATTTGGCATCTTTTTTACTTGCATGCCCCATGTCATTCAAGGTGAAAACCTATTTGCAAAGCTACTTTAAATTTTGAAAATCAACTATATCATTTTTTTTTTCAATTCAAAATGATAGATTGAAAATTTCAACCACAAGTATAAATATTTTTTTTTTCATTTGTAATAGATATTTTATGATGATGGAAGACCTTCTATATATCCACCGTGATGCGATGTATTACAATTAGTATAAAATAATTTTTTTTAATAATTCTCCGATATAAAATTCATTTTAAAGTATTAAAATATCGTTAGATTAAATTATATTCTGCATGATAAAAAAAATTATAAAATATATAAAATTAATTGAAATATTATACATGTGAGGTTGTAAAATATCAACTTCATATTTATTTATAGGTTATAAATGAGTTCAATAAAAATGATTTTATTCCATTAGAAACACAGTAGAGTGCAATAAAAATACGAGGGTCTAACTCGTGATCTTGAAGTTATGACCAAAAATACAAACACAAAATGTGCCCTCGCAAGTACTACTATACTTGGCATTTCTTATTTATTTATTTTAAAAAGGACGTTCACCATTTTGAATAGATTTTTTTGCCCACTCCATTATATGATATTGATAAGCTAGCTATAACATTTAAAATATTTATTATTGTTGACTATATGAACGAATATCAGTATGACAAATACAACAATATCAAGTGAATTTGAATTCACCAGAAGCTAATTAATTTTGTATTAAATAGATTCTAATCTATTTACATATTGATTTGTGCATAAGTAGATGAATATAACCTACACCATTTATGCCACTTGAAATGAGTAAAGATTTTAAATTTTTTTTTTAACTCGATATAGAATTTAAAAACCATTCATTCAATATCATTAGAACATGAGAAAATGGTTGTTATTAATAATTAATATTTTAAAAACTACTTTTATAAGTTACTACTAAAAGTGAGTCTCACGCAATTAAATCCAGGAAAAATTACAATTACTTTGTTGAAACTTGATCAAATCCACTAATTTGTCATTATATTTTTAAAAGTTAACTAATAACGCCTCACATTTGATGTTATTAACTATTTCTCCATTATGCTAATTAAATACCCTCTCAAGTTTGATATTTTTATTGTGAACCTAGTGAGGTATTTAGTTAGTGGAAAGAGAAATTAGTTAATAAAATTAAATATGAGACTGAGAGGATATTTAGTTAACTTTTGAAAATATAAAAATGAAATAGTAAATTAGAATAAACCTTAAATTGGTGATTGTAATTTTCCCTTAAATCTAAAACCTCTCCCTTCTAAAAGGAATTTTCGATTATGCATGTTAAAGGCAAGCAATTCTCTATTTAAAATGGGCCAAGACCGTAGCCTGCTAAAAGCAGACATACAGTAGCCACGCTTATTACAAATGCCCTACTTCTATATTGTTGAATGTCTACAGATTATTTTGTGGGTCCGTAATACAAGTACACATAAAATAGGGCTATAAACAAGTTAAGCTCTATTTTGCGAGTAATTCAAGATTTGACTTCATAATTCGAACTTGTATATTGAAATTTGTTACATAAACAAGTTGAATTCAAGCTTGTATATTGAAGTTTATTTCATAAACGAATTGAATTCAAACTATATAAAGTTCAAATAAAAAGTTATGATATTTTTTCAATATTTTTATAATTAGTATTTTTCTCAATTTTAAAACTATTTTTATATGAAAATTATTATAACAATAATTGAAATAATAAGAAATTATTAGTTACTTTTTAATAATTTTTTTAAATTTATAATTTAATAAATTATATAACAATCTAATATTACATTCTCATTAAACTTATAATTTTTGTTAGTAAATTTTTTATTTCAGCAATGACACATTATTTTTTTCAACATTTTTAACATTGATATGTTTATTTACTTAAAATTAATTTGTTGCAATTTTTTTAATTTCATCTAATAATTAAAATGATAAAATTAATTAATTTAATTTTAACTCATTTTATTTTATTTTAATAAAAATATAAAAAAAAATGATAATTGTACTACTTTTCTTATATAACAAAAATACTACTTTCAAATAAATTATAAAATATGATTATAGATACAAGATAAATAAAAAAAATTAGTTAATTTAATTTTAGTTATTTACTTAATAAACTTTAATTTAATAAGTTTTAAAAAAAGAATAAAAGTATTATTTTGTTTATATGGAAATTTAATTTTTCAAACTTGATAGAATTACAATATAATATAATAATTTATTACAATTTTAATAATTTTTTTACTTGAACAATTATATAAATTATTTCAATTTTTCTATCTAAATTTACAAACTTAATAGATTTATAATACAGTAATTTATTACATTCCTTATAAATTTTCTATTTAAATAACTATACAATGATCTTTTTAATTTTTTAACGTTAATATTTTTCATAATTAATTCTTTTGAAAAATTTTAATTTTGATTTCAATTATTTACTTATTAAATTTAATTTAGTAGACTTAAAAAGTTATATTATCTAATTTGATTTATATCAAATAATATATAATTAGATTTAATTAAAATAGAAAATTATATATTTTTAAAAAAATTACAACTAAAATTCTAATTAATTTAATGTTGTCAGAGATGAGATAGAAATTAACCTAATTAAAATAGAAATGTACTTTGAATTAAATTAAAATTATATTTTAATTAATTCAATCTTTATTAGAGATAAAATAGAAGTTAACAAAATTAGATAGGAAATATATATATATATATATTTTGTTAATAGGGAGGTCATATGATTTAAATTTAAAGGAGTTACCATTTGGCTACCCTCATTGGCAAATAGAAAATATACTTTTAATTAAATTAGAACACACTTTAATCAATTTAATTGAATTTTTTTAGTAAATAACTACATTATCTGATTTTTATATAAGAATGAGTGAAGATGTTTTTATAATTTTACCTATTTCCATCCACCTTTCTATATATATATATATATATATATAATAGATGTATAAAAAATTGTTTGATGAATGTATTATAAATATGATGATTGAATAATTTGAATTGGGATGGGAAATAAGATTGGAATTTTTGTTAAAAATCCCACATTTGTTTTGGTGAATGAGCAATCATATGAACAAACAAAAGCTTAATTTTGAAAAGCTGGCCCAATAAATTTGTCATGGTCCAATACTGCTTCCTCATTTTGTAATTTAATCACAATTGGGTCCAAATATTGGGCTGAATGGCCCATTTACACTAGAAAGACGGTCCAAGAATTCCACAGACTCGCACTTCTAGTTCTAATCTCAAAACCAGAACAAAACCCTAGCAATCACTATATAAGTATCCTAAATCCCAGATTTCATTTCTCTACCGTCTCCATCTCGCGCAAACCCTAACCCTTCTCAGCCTCTCTCTATCTCTCAAAATCCCTAAACTTACCTTTCAACCACCATGGCTGATAGACAAGGAGGAGAACGCGGAGCCTTCCGTCGTGGATTCGGCGGTGGTGGACCACGCGGTGACCGCGGTGGAAGAGGCCGCCGCCGCGCACGCCGTGAGGAGGAGGAAAAATGGGTTCCTGTAACAAAGCTCGGTCGTTTGGTGAAGGAAGGCAAAATCAGAAGCCTTGAACAAATCTACCTTCACTCACTGCCAATCAAGGAGCACCAGATCATTGACACTCTTGTTGGCCCATCACTGAAGGACGAGGTGATGAAAATCACCCCTGTTCAGAAGCAGACTCGTGCTGGTCAGAGGACACGATTCAAGGCTTTTGTAGTCGTCGGTGACGGAAACGGACACGTAGGATTGGGCGTTAAGTGCTCAAAGGAGGTGGCCACTGCTATTCGTGGCGCTATTATATTGGCGAAGCTGTCTGTGATTCCTGTGAGGAGAGGGTACTGGGGTAATAAGATTGGGATGCCACATACAGTGCCGTGCAAGGTGACTGGGAAGTGTGGATCCGTTTCAGTGAGGATGGTTCCAGCTCCTCGTGGTGCAGGGATTGTGGCTGCACGTGTTCCTAAGAAGGTTTTGCAGTTTGCTGGAATTGAGGATGTTTTTACTTCCTCGACTGGTTCTACTAAAACTCTTGGAAACTTTGTTAAGGTTTGTTTCTTTTGACTTTTATTGCATCGATTTATCGTTTATTATGTTGAATTGTATCTATTGCTTATGTATTTGTTTTCGGTAACATTGTTCTTATGTGATTGTAAATGTTTACATCGTTTCTGTGAACTGCTGTTACATGTTATCATGTCAAAGGTTTATGTTTTATCACCCTGGTTCCAATTCTTGCATGTTAATTTTGCATTTTGAGAGAAATGAAATCATGTTAAAACATGTGTTTTTTAAGAGTTCTATCCAATTGAATCCTCCCACATGATTAGCGTTTCTCTTGCATTATGTTTGTATCCCTGCTGTTTTTTTCGTTTAATTATTTGTGTTTTTCAATACTGTAATGGTGATCCATTAAAGAATTGGAAAGAGGCTTTGAAATGATAAACTATATGAGAGGATTTGTCTAGACCATGGACATCTGCGAAACTCTTTTGTTCCTGCTGTTTTGGATGTCCAATGTGCAGTACCTGTGACATTTATGGATGGTATTGCACTTCTACACAAGTAAGGAGTATGTTTATGTTGCTGATTTCTATAATGTGCCTTGCCTTTGTATGGAATTTGGTCGTGAATATTTTATGGAGGCAAGATGCTTTTGTGTATAGGTTAATTACATTGTTTTTATGCTGTTGATTTTTGTTGTTTGAGCTCATCTACAAGCCATGTTGAATGCAGGCAACTTTTGACTGCCTTTTGAAGACCTATGGTTTCTTGACTCCTGACTTCTGGAGGGAGACCCGCTTCACCAAGTCCCCGTTCCAGGAATACACTGATCTTTTGGGTAAACCAACCAAGGTCTTAATTGAAGATGTTGAGAGGGTTGATGCTTGATTCAGTGGCAAGCTTTGATGTTTTAAAAGATGAGAATATAGTTTTAAGTGTTTCATGTTATTTACTTCTGTAGGTTCTCAAGACCATAAGCATGCTATCATTTTGTTTTGCGGTTTTGTTGGGGATTTTTGGATTCAGTAATAACTTTTGTTTATTTTTTCTTTTCATCATTTTGGAAGTGGAATTGGATTGGTTTCCTTTTTGCTACTGTTATTAAATATTGGCTTCTGCAACATTGGGTTATTCACAAAGGTAAGCGAGTTTGTGAAGGTAGTAAAATTCTAGTATTATTGCCAAGTCAAATGTTCGCAATGTGCTAATCTTCATCTAGAAATTACGGAAAGATGAACTTAGAAACTATTTTTCATCTAGTCCTTGAAAAGCATCGAGGGAAAGCTGTTGATAGACTTCGTTTCCGCAAAATCTAATGGTTGTTTCTGCATTGCAAAAGGATGGTCGAATTTTAATACATATAACAGACAATCAAAGAGGAAACAATTTTCACTTATGCTGTTTCTGTATTTACTGATGGTTAGAGAGGAGTAGCGTTAAAGGAATCATGAGCAGCGGAGTCAAAAGTTTTGTTTTGTAATATTATGAGACAGGCTTTAGTTTTTCTCTATCCCTGAAAGGCCTTTTGGTTTGTTAGATTACCATATTTAAAAGTAGTAGTCCATTAACACAACTCTAAAGACGTGAGGACAAGATTTTGCGCCTCCACCAGTCCACTCAGCAGGAAGGTTCACAACCACAATCTCTGGACGAGATAAAAGAACACGTGGCACTAATCGATTTGATCAAATATTAATTGAGATAAGGAAATGGATGATGGTTTCCCCAAACAAGGACCCTAAGCCATTGGCATTTGCAAGTAATAAGTCTCACTCCATTGTTACGCGGACGTGAGAATCAAGCACGAAAATTACAGCAGCAAGCACAACAGAGTAGCAGAGATGGCATCCATGACCATGACAGCCTCATTCCTTGCTGGTTCAACATTGACCAGACAGCCCTTCACAGCTCCCCGCAGAGGGCTGATTGTGGCCAAGGCCTCAAAAGCCACAGAGGGTGAAAGGGTCTCTGTGGAGATGAAGAATGAGGAAGAGAGCAGCAGTGGGAGGAGGGATTTGGTGTTCGCAGTTGCTGCTGCAGCTGCATTCGCCGTCGCCAAGGTTGTCATGGCTGATGAGCCTAAGCCAGGGACCCCGGAAGCTAAGAAGAAGTATGCTCCTATTTGTGTCACAATGCCTACTGCTAGAATCTGCCGCAAGTGAGCATTTTAATGCTCTGAATTTGCAACGTTGATTGGTGTTTTAGATTGAATGTAAAATGTACCATCTTGTATCCTTTCGTTAGAGAATCTTATTGCTAATTGTTCTATTCCTTTTTCTACCTCTTCTTTTCTTTTATTTTTCCATCAACTTTAAGGAACCCAACTGCACAGAAACTTTTCTCTTCACGTATCTTCTATTTTATGGTCATTGCTATTCATAGATGTCATTAATTATCATGTTTTAGGCTTTGGATTATACCTCACAACTTATATACAGAGCTCCAGGAACAGTGATTACTTGAATTAAAGATTATCCCTCAATTTGATAGTTTATAGAGCTTCCAGGACAGTCCAATTCCACGAACATCTTGAACAGAAATAGAGAATAATCCGATTCTGAACGATCACTGCTCGTATTTTCTTGGAATTAATATTTTATTACCACTTCTTGAGGTAAAGTTAGATAAGACGAATCCAACAGGATATTGTTATGTGTTCTATTAGAACATCTGATATGCTCCAGTAACATTCTGCTCCGTCCAACAATACCGAAAACTCATGATACTACACTAAATTTTCACTCAAAAATCAAGAATAACAATGGAAATAGCGACCAACATTGTTAACAAACAAAACAAAATAAAATCATCATTCTTCCACGAAGCCCAAGAAACAAAATCCAGTAAAAGTCCAGTCATGTCTCAAATGAGAAAATTGTTCTCTATGCAGTTGCAATACATTGAAGGCATGAAGAAATCGAATATGAAGACTTCAGAAGTTTCCTCTCTACCACTAGGCACACAAATAAGAAAACTCAAAAACATTTTGATTCAAGTGAATCTTGTTCTACATCCGCAAAATCCTCACTTGTGGATGCACAGAACTCTTATCCATCAAGCAAACAGAGAATTCCCGTTAAGCTTTTGCATCCAATGATCTATAACTGCTACTCGTTGCATAATTCTTTGAGAATAAACTGAGAAAGCATATATTGAACATCAACTACATGGAAATGGAAGAAATAAATGAAAAAGCAATCTTTCGAATCAATTAGCTCCATAAGATACAAGGAATAGGCTAGTAAGTAAACTGGTAAGCAAAACTGTGACACAAAATGACATCATAACCAGGAACCATTCATTGCCAAGCTGTTAACCAAGCAGTAACATCATAGAGAAGGATATTGTTCCCTATTCACCTTGGCCATTTTTGTAAGGCACAAGAGCATCATTCACCCTTCCCATTTTGCTGGGCAGCAACATAATTGCGAATAACTTCCATGGCTAATTGGTGAGCCGTCTTATTCTGCAACTTCGCAAGCTCATCAACTTTTTCATATGTATCCTTATCAGAGAAGAGCCTCAGGTTGTACTTAGGTGGTGATGACACTATACCTTCCCACTTGTCAACCCACTCTTGAAGTTTCTCAAATCCCTAAGAAAACAATTGACAAGATTCAATTACTTCACTTCAGATGAACAATAGTTACAAAGGAATTGGGAAAAATTTGATGATAGACCAGCAAGCAAGTGAAAAAGTAATTTCTTAGCTCACCATACGGGTGGTGAAGTTGCCAAATGATTCCTTGGATTGCCTTTTCCTTTTCCAGTTATAAAACAGAGGTTCCAAAACTTTTTCAAGGTCTTGAACCTTAACCTTATTCATGAAGGTTCTGGCCAATGCCGTTTGATTTGGTGTTCCCCCAAGCCAAATCTGTTTAAAAAAAATTATAGATGAATAACAGAAAAATCAACATCTTTTCCAATCACTTGAGTGTATTATAGAAAGGAGGGAATAGAATCAATCAGTCATTTCTGTACCTGATAGCTATTTGGACCGTCACCAACTAAGCCAAGTTCAGCCATGTATGGTCTAGCACAACCGTTGGGACAGCCTGTAACCCTTATTACCACTGATTCATTGTACTTGAGTCCAACCTGAAATCACAAAGGCCATATCTGTTACTACAAGTACAGAACCCAATTTCCATCAAATGTACTTTAACCTAAATATATGTAAGTAGTTTGAACTAGTGGGAACAGTAAATACCTTCTCAAATACAGCTCTAACACGCTTGAGGAGATCAGGTATTCCCCGTTCAGCTTCAGTTATTGCAAGTGGGCAAAGTGGTAAAGCTGGACATGCCATTGCTGTTAAATTGAGGGGATCTACATATTTGGGTTGCTGTCCACAAGAAATATTCCAGTAAAAACCCAACATACGAAGGAAATAGCAGGAAACAATCCAAATAAAAGATGAAAAAAAACAACAGGATCTAACTGAAAAAAACATTCTCCTCAAACTGTTAAGAACTACTGACAAGCAAGTTTAGTGTTATCAAGATGTGACAAAGAAAGAAAAAGAAAAGATAGCTGTAGGCTTCAATGCCCATTACCCCCACATACAGTGAATTGCCAGCAACTTACCAGCAATACCCCAAACATTTTATCATAGCCATCTGATTATAAAAAACAATGCAGTATCTTACCAGCAATCCAGCCTGTGCAAGAATTGCCGTGATGGGGCGCTTCCATGCTTTGCGAATGCCACACAAGATGATGTTCTGATTTGGTGTGAGACGCACATCTAAATTGTACTTCTCTATTATCTCCCTCAACGTTTTCTTCATCTTCCCTCCAATACGACCATTGTCAACATGAAGCCCACAAAACAAACCACCATCACCCTGCCGAAATTATATTTTAATTCAGTTGGTACATAGATGATAAATGATCAGAAGCAATAGACCAGCAGATGAAAGTTTGAAAGTCCATGACTCCAAGAAGATCAAAAACATTGTAATTTGATAGGACTGAATCAAAAGAACGTATAAAATACTAAAATCTTAAGAACAAACCTGCTCATGCCATCCCAAGTAACTTTTAAATTCCCACTCAGGCAACTCGCGGCAAGGCTCAAATTTTTTTCCATAATATTGTTCAACAACACTTCTAAATTTCTCAATTCCCCAAGAGCTGATAAGATATTTCATTCTACTGTACTTACGATCATCTCTCCTACCATTTTCTCGTTGTGTAACAACAATTGCTTTCACAGCATATAAAATATCTTCTTTTGGAACATAACCCAGTGGTTCAGCCAGGCGTGGAAAAGTAGTCTCTATCCTATGCGTTCTTCCCATACCACCACCAACCTGAGATAGAAAACGTGAGAAACAAAAATTTGAATGCGGCTGTTAAGTAAAAATGTGATTACAATCAAAACATATGTCTGATCTTACATATATGTTGAACCCCCGAGGTTCCCCATCTGCATCAGTAACCACTGCAACACCAATGTCATTGGTGAAAAGATCTACAGAGTTATCTGTAGGCACAGTGACTGCAATTTTAAACTTCCTGGGCAGGAACTGTGTTCCATAGATAGGCTCTGGTGAGTCGGGGAAATTTGTTCCATGAGAATTATCATTGCGAGCCTTGACAACCTCAGGAGGTTCTGCTGACAAGATTTTCTCACCATCCACCCACATATCATAGTAAAAACCAGACTGGGGAGTTAGGAGTGCAGCAATGTTATCAGCAGTTTTCTGTGCAAACTGATAATCTTTTCTTGCAAATGGAGCAGCAGGGGCCAAAACATTCCTGTTGAGATCACCACATGCACCAAGAGTTGAACCCATGTTATGAATGATGCTACTCATTACAGTTTTGAGGTCCTTCTTTAAAACCCCATGGAGCTGAAATGTTTGTCTAGTTGTTAAACGAAGTGTTCCAATACCAAATTGATCAGCAAGATCATCCATGGTCAAGTAAAGTCTATTTGGGACTTTTCCACACGGGTTCTTAGTGCGAAGCATAAATGAATAAGATTTTGCGCCACGTTCATCTCTGTTATATTGCTGATAGCTCCCATGGAACTTGATTAGTTGTGTAGCAGACTCATTAATATTTGGGGCATCTGTCTTTAGCTCCTCATTAAGAGGGTACCTAATGAAATTGCTGTGTTCTTTGATTATTTCAACCTTACTCCGCTTAGTTTCAGTCTCCGGCTTCACCGGCTGCCAACAAAAAGTCACCCCAAATGATGAAATTTCTTTCAGTATGATACAACAATTTTCAAAATGACAGATTTAAGGGGGAAAAAAGGGAGGGGAAAAAAATTAAAGGACGCAATCAGTGCATAGACGACATGTCATTCAACGTAAAGAGACGTCATTGGTATAGACAATAGATCATTAAAATAATAAGAAATGCAAACAATACCTCGCCAAAGATATTGTCCAAATAAAACGAAAAGAGCTCAACGAGCAAACACGTTCAATAAACCTCGCCGTCGACTAACGACAGGATATTTAAAACAGATGTCGCGAATAGCCGACAGAGACGACACATGGCCATTTCGTTTCAGTGCATTCTCAAAATTATAATAATAAAAATGAGAACTTTACAAAGCAAAAACTCTTATAGCGAATGAAGAATTCAAATCCACAGAACTAATGCATAGAAATTCAAATAAACCATAGAAAGAAAATAAAAAAGAAGAAATCTCACAGTGGAAACAGCTCGAACAAGCGAAGGTCTAGAAGAAGAAGAAGAGGAGGAAGGAGGAACAGCAAACACGTTAAGATGCTGAGTGAAAGCAAGTGAATTCGACGACCTCAAGCCATCAAACCTCCGTATCTGGATCATCGGCTCTTTCACCACAGCAGCTCCAAACGATGTTGTCGTTGTCGTCATGGATGCTCTGAAAAAACAGTAAAAAAATTCCAATTTCCAACAATAAAACCCTGGGCAACAAAAATCTAGGGTTTTTCAGTGAAGTGCGAGAGATTAGATACTTTTGCTGGATTGAAGCGAGTGGTGGCGACGATAGTGAAGGAGAACAAGTCCAGAAATGCAAAGATAGACATATAAACGAAAACGAAAGTTTCTTTTTTCTTTTTAATTAAATATCTGCCAATGGTGGCTCGCTAATGTGCGCCGTCACGTGCCTGACACGGTTTTTTTTTTTATCATCAAATCCAAGCGCTGCAATCAACGCGCTTCCCTCTCTGTTCGGCTGCTCTTGTGTAATGCGATGAAGTGGTTGAGGAAATATGAAGGCGGCGCGTGACATTAAAAGCGTGTGTGTGTGATGTTTCGGAAGCGGAACCAAATTTGGATTCTATGGTGCAATGAATGTAGACGGAATTGTGGGGGGCTGCCTTTAAATTTTGTTAAAGTACAATAACATTATAATATATGTTAGATTTTAAAAAAATTGTATCTTAATTCAATAATTTTAAAAAAATATTACTTTAAATTAAGTTAGCTTATAAAAATATTTAAAGAATAATATATTTTAATTTATATTTTATTATAATAATTAAAATTATAATAAATTATGTTAACTTATTTTGTTATTGAAGTATTTATTATGAAATAATCTAATTTAAAGAAATATTTTTTAAAAAATTTGTTAAATTTAAATTTGATTTAGTTTAAAAAAAAAATTTTAAGTCTAACACAAATTATAATATTAACAAAATTAAATGAGTTTTTCTCTTGTAAAAAATATTTATTCATTTATGATATATTAATTGAAATTATATATTTAAAAATATTTAATTAGTTTCTTTTATCATTATCAATATAAATATTAATTTAAGAAAAATATAATTTTTACTTTATATTTTTAGAGAGTTATATAGTTATTATGAAAGTTAAATAATAAAAAAGTCAAACATAAAATAAATAATATTATTTATTTAAAATATCAAAAATAATAATTTTTAATTGTTTCAAGACTGAAAAATAAAGAAAAATTTAGTTTTAAAAATTAATTAACGTAAAATTGTTTTGAATAATGAATGAAATTACCCAAAAAATTTGAAATTTATAGAACTTAATTATAAATTAAATTTTTTATGTAGCTTAATTTATAGGAGTAACATCGACACTATTCCTTTTTATTAAAATTGGATTTGGGAGCAATAAGTAGTAATTAATAGAAATAACAACATTGTTAGTTCTATAAGTTATATCGATTTTATAATTAAGTCTTACAATAAATTTTTTTTTACAATCAAGTTTTATAAGTTTTTAAAAGGTTTTCCGTTAGTTCTATTCGTCAGTCAAAACAATTTTCTATTAGTCAACCCTTAAAATCAAACTTTTTTTTTTTACATTTCAGTCCTAAAACTATTAAAAAAATATCATTTTTGATATTTTACATAAATAATATTTTTATTTTTGACTTCTTTTATTATTTAACCTTCATAAGTTCTATATAAATTCACTAAAATAAATTTTTTAAAAAATAAAAATAATATATTTTTTAAACTATTAGTTATATTATATTGGTAATGATAAATAAAAATAATTAAATATTCGTAATTATTTTAAAATAGATAATTTCAATTAATATATCACAAATGAATAAAATATTTTTTATAAGGAAAAGCTCATCTAGTTTTATCAATATTATGATTTGTGTTAGATTTCAAAAAGCTCATCTATTTTATCTTAACTTAATTTTATTTATATAAAAAATAAAATTATTAATTAAATATATTATTCTTCAAATAATTTTTTGTAAAATAGCCTAATTTAAAGAAATATTTATAAAATATAACATTGACAAAACTAACTGAGTTTATCTAAGTATAAAAAAAATTTATTAATTAAAATTTATATTTAAATTAAGTATTAATTAATATATTTTTTATATAAAATAAAATAGATGAGCTTTTGAAATCTAACACAAATCATAATATTGATAAAACTAGATGAGTTTTTCCTTATAAAAAATATTTATTCACTTGTGATATATTAATTGAAATTATATATTTTAAAATGATTAAGAATATTTAATTATTTTTTTTATCATTGCCAGTATAACTAATAGTTTAAGAAAAATATTATTTTTATTTTTTTAAAAAATTATTTTAGTGAATTTATATAGTTCTTATGAAGGTTAAATAATAAAAGAAGTCAAAAATAAAAATAAAAATATTATTTATGTAAAATATTAAAAATGATATTTTTTAATAGTTTTATGACTGAAATGTAAAAAAAATTTATTTTAAGGATTGACTAACGAAAAATTTTTTTGACTGACGGATAGAATTAACAGAAAACTTTTTTAAAACTTATAAAACTTAAATGTAAAAAAAAGTTTTATAGAATTTAATTGTAAAAACGATATATCTTATAGACTATCAGTATTGTTATTCCTAATTAATATAAAGGAAGGTAATGTTGATATGGGAGAAAGTGCATGATATGAAGTTGAAGTTGCTGACATGGCAGTCTACTATTTGTATAAATGGGCCCCACTTAAATGCAGTGTTTGATCTCCGCATTAAAGAGTCTGAAATTGTTGACCAGCTGAGAAGAGAGATGTTTACCACTTAAATTCCAATTCTACACTTTCACCGAGGGCTGAGCATGAGACTTGGAGAACCCGAACCGTTCTGAAAAATTGAACCAAAAATCTCCAGAATCGAAAATCTCTGTTGACCATTTGACTTTCTCCGAACCGAACCGTCCCGAAAGTTTTTATTGGGACGAGTCCGGAGAATTTGAAATCTCCGAACCGAGATCTGTCCCGAACCGCTCCGAATTGTACCGAACCGAAGAACCGAAACTAGAACCGATAATTTAATTGAATTAGAGTTATATACATGTATATTATAAAAATTAACATTATATTATAAAGATTTTTGCAATAATTATATTCAATTTATTAATATTGGACATACTAATTTAACGTGTAATTTAAA
>CATIWK010438528.1:0-11901 GCA_949634005.1 Mallotus japonicus
TGAATCGAAGCTATAATGGCAGCTTGAAATTAATTTCAAAATTATAGATATTAAACCATTGTACTCAAAATTCAAAATCATTTTTAAGAGACTGATCTTAGAAATTTTCAATCAAAAGCTACGCTAATTACACTGCTAATCAAATAAAACAGAGTAAAATTGCAGACAACAAACTAGAAACTGTCGACTCGAACATTTTCAATTTGAATTTGTCACACAAACTGATAAGCCAAACATGGGAAAAAAACACATAAAATAGCTTTAAACATCATCGAAATGCTCACGAATAATATTTTATCATTAAACAGCATCCAATAAGAGCAAATACCATTGATTCTTCATACTTGTGCTCAATACGTGTGATGAGGGGTTTCGAAAGAAATGAGTTTGTGGTGGTGGTGATGGAAGGGGTGGGAAGATAAGTTCAAAGAGGAGTAGAGCTTGAGACGGCGGTGCCGATTATGGCAAGTGGAGGGAATAGCGTTTTGTACGACAGTAAAAGATGAAGAATTCCTTAATTTCTTCATTTTTCTTTTATTAAGTTGAATTGAATGGAACATGAAGAGATAAATAGTTTTCAGGCAGAAATTTATTCTAGTTATAAGAAACAGAGAAAGGGAACCACAGAAAGAAGATAAAAAAATTATAATGGGTATCACCGGAATTATAAGTTGTGGGTTAATACATTTAAAATAAGCAAAAGTTTCAACAGGTAACCAGTTTTGAATATCAATGGTTAATATTAAATGAATGGTAATCCCATGGTTTTCAACCTCATTTGTATCTAAGCAATAGTTCCATTGAAGAATGACTCCATATTAACACCAATAAATTAATTTTAACTAAGCATGAAAATTTTGGTTGTTAAAATGACTTTTTTTAAATATAATTTATTTGAAAAAAATAAAAGATTAAAAGAGAGATTAAAAATTGATACCAAATCATATCCATAGATTTCTACCAAAGAAGTTGATGCTCCAATTGATCCATCGAATTAGAAAAAGTTTAAGCCACCATAATCTTAAAAAAAAAATACAAGTACTAAAATGGGAATTAGGTGCTGTGGCCTGTGGTATTCAAGGAATCCTTGTTTTTAGATGCACGAACGTCATCAACCAAAAAGAAAAGCCAAATGTACAATTTGAATTTCAAATTTGTAACTTCTATTGTTTAATATTTTATTTAATTTTTAAATTTTTTTATAAATAAATATATTTAATTTTATAATATCACACATAAAATTAATGTATTTTACAAATGCATGCTAATAAAAGCACCCAAAAAAAACTTACATGGACTAAAATATCTTTAATTGAAAAATAATATAATTGACAATTTTTATTTTTATTTTTAATTTTATATTATAAGTTTCAAGTTTTTTTAATATTTTACATAACTAAAAAGAAATGAAATATTTATATACTATAATTAAAATTTAAACACGTTTTAAAAAATAATAAAAATTTAATATATTAAATATTACATAAAAATTTAAGCGTGAAAGTATGCATTTGGTATTAAAAAAAGTCAAATAAGAACTCTTGGCCAGTTCCTAAGGAAAGGGCGCCAGTAGCCAAATTTAGGGGTGAAAACGTTGTTTGGCATCGGATTGGGATTTGATTTTTAGTTTTTTTTTTTTTATAAATATAATTTGGATTCTTGTGATTTTACCTTTTGGTAAAATCAGTCTTATGTTTTCTTAGCATTTAAGTTTATGTACTTAACTCCTAACCAAATAATTGGAGAAAGCTTATTCTCTTGTCTTTATGACAAGTCGTGATTGTTCTTGTCCCTATGACAAGTTGTGACTTTTATTTTTTTGTTTTGAGTGTCTTCATTACTTTCTTTTTCTTTCTCTATTTCTTTTTTTCTTTGTCCTCATCGCTAGTAGTACTATTTTCGATCTCTCTGAAAAATATGAACAATTGGCTTTAGCAGAGGAAGAGGAAGGGGGTTTGGTAGTTGAAGCCGGTAATGTGGAAGAGGAAGGTGGACGTAATAACTTTCGTTGGTGTCTCCTTGGTAGGTTCTTAACAGATAAGAATGTGAATTTTGGAGCAATGAGGAACCAAATGGCATCACTATAGAGACCAGGCAAGAGTGTTTGTATTAAGGAACTTAATCCAAATCTGTTTTTGTTTCAATTTTTCCATGTAGTGGACATCACTATGGTGATTGAATCGGGTCCTTGGTCTTTTGATAATAATATTCTGATAGTTCTTAGGCTTCAAGAGGATGAACAACCATATATGATTCCATTGTATCATGTCTCATTTTGGATACAAATCTATAATTTACTGGTCAGGTTCATGTTGGAGAAGGTTATTATGAACATCGGTAATGATATTAGCAAATTCCTTGCTTCGGATGTAAACAACTTTATAGGGGTTTAGCATAAGTATATGTGCACACGTGTTGGTGTAGATGTGTGGTGGCCTTTGAAAGGGAGCATGAAAATTAAGAAGAATGGCAGTGAATGGTTGGGGATTAATTTCAAATACGAATGTATGATGGTTTTTTGTCATATTTATGGTTGCCTTGGCCACATTGACATTAAATATGAATGTATCTATGAAGTCCTTAAGGAAAAGATTGTTCAACTGTATGGTCCTTGGATGCAGGCTAATATGAGGAGATCTCAGCAGAACTCCGGTGAGCAATGGCTGCAGTTAGCTCCTCTGGTCATTATAAGTAACAGAAATGGAAATAGGGCTAGTTTTGAGGTGGGAATACTAGTTGATGGGAAGTTACCTTATATTTTGGCTAATTCCATACAAAGTGGACATCATGGCATAATTAATGGGAGTGCTTATAATACAGATTTAGAAGGGATAGAGGATTTGTCAACACTTTGAGGGAAAGAAGTTATAAGGAATATGCGCTTTATGGGTAAAGTCCAAGGGCATCTATATGAGAATGTAGAGGGACTCATCAATGTTGACCCAAAGAGAAGAAGGTACAATGGGCTAGAGAAAATAATGGGGTTGGATGTTGAAAACCGTGAGACTGATATGGGCTTTGAGCCAAAAAATGAATTACCAGTGAGTCGTAATGTCCAGGCCTACTGAGATCAATGAGTATCATAAGTTGGAACTGTCATGGGCTGGCTAACCCACAGATAGTTCAGGTCCTACTCGACCTATAAATATCCATAAGCAGATTTTCTATTTCTTATTGAAACTTTATGTGTTTGAAGTCAGTTGGAGAATATTAAAATTAAACTTGGTTATTCTAGTGCTTTTGTTGTTGATAAAGTTGGCCTAAGTGGTGGGCTTGCTCTTCTCTAGAAAGAGCCCAACAAAGTTAAGCTCCTTAGATTTGCTATATAAAAACTTTATTAATGTAGAGGTTGAAGTTTTGAATTTTAGGTAGTGGCGCATCACTTGTTATTATGGCTATCCTGAAACTAGTTGGAGGTGGGATTCTTGGAACTTACTCTAGCATCTTTCTTCTTTTTCTTCTCTTCCTTGGATGTGTATTGGAGATTTTAGTGATCTCTTGGCTGCTAGTAAGAAAAGAAGGCTCATCTTAACTCGATGCTTCAAGGCTTTAAATCTGCTATCAGTGATTATGGGCTCTTTGAATTTGGAATGGATGGTTACCAATTCACTTGGGAGAAGTCTAAGGGGTCAAATGAGTGGGTTGAAGAACGTCTTGATAGGGTATTAGCTTCTCGTAGCTGGATTTTTATGTTTCGAGAAGTGAAGGTTTGTTTTGTGGAAGCCTCCCAATTACATCATTTACCTATTCTCTTTACCCCGATTCCTTTTGTTTTGTTTCATAGATCAAAGAAGTTTGTTTCAAAAATATTTGAATTATCGCTATTTCCATGTGTAAGCACCCAATTTCAGGATAGCTTGAGTGTGGATGCGACAGAGGATCCAATAATGAGAATTTATTTGAAATAGGTCTTTAGATTTTGATTCTTGAATCTCAAAGGCTTAATTGCATTCGTTTAAGGACTTAGTTGTAACCTTTTTTTAAGGACCTAATTGTAAATTTTTTATTCTTCTAAGGGTCTTTTTATAA
The DNA here is from genome assembly GCA_949634005.1 of Mallotus japonicus. NCBI lineage: Eukaryota > Viridiplantae > Streptophyta > Magnoliopsida > Malpighiales > Euphorbiaceae > Mallotus > Mallotus japonicus. The sequence goes on from CATIWK010438528.1 coordinate 4,030, forward strand.
TTAAAAGTTAAAAAAAGAAGGTCCAAATTATCGATCGATATTCTGTAATTCCGACTGGAATTATATATTTCCGATCAGAAATATGTAAATCCGACCAGAATTACACATTTCCAGTCGAAAATGTATAATTCTGATCGGAATTGTACATTTCCAATCGGAAATACATAATTCCCATCGGAATTATGTATTTTCGACCGGAAATACACAATTCCAATCGAAATTGCACACCTCCAATTGGCATCCGACCTGATTTTTCTATATTTCTCATATTTTGTATTGGTTAAAAATAATAAATAATTAATAAAAGAGAGATAAATGTCTTTCTATCTGATAAATGTGACATTATCCCTCAGTATTTTAGAAAAAAATTCATTTTATCTCCTGTGATAACTACAGGAAGATTTTTGGGCATTTTATAAAAACCCTACGAGGATTTCATTTAAAGGGAGGAGGAAGTTCTTTAAGGAAAAAAAAAGGTTCTGAAAAAAAGGTTTTAACGCAGAGAGAGAGCATTTCAAGAAAAAAAATTCTTTCTTTATTTTGATGTTCTTTAAGTCTTTGATAAAAACGCATAAAACCCTGAGATATGAAAATCAAATCAATAGACTCTATTCTATTCACACGGTGAACTACCTTCTGAGGGGAACCAATACTGCTTCCCATTCTCAAATTTTCATCTCCTTCTTCTTTTATTTTGATTTTGATTTTATTTTTATTTGATTTTTGTTTATTATTTTTCAATTACTCACTGACTAATTTTTATTTGTTTATTTTTATTTTCATTATGGATGGAGTTACATGAAGAATCCATTGTAGAGAACAAAACCCATGAAGGTCTATGGAATGCCATGGATTAAATCCTGTATCAATTATGCGTAGCTCCTTTTAGGTTTATTTATTTATTTGTGTTTATGGTATTTGCATTGTGTATTTAATTTTTGGCATGTAACTATTATTGTACGTAGATTGTAATAGCCCCGATAATAGGAATAGTGAAACCTTTATTTTCTTGCACCTTAAAATTATTAGTAAATTAGGTTTGATTTGGTAAAAACCCTAATTAAAATCAATGGTGGCTTTGGTTAATTTAAGTGGCATGTAAAATTAGGGTTAGAACCACTACTTTTGTGTTTTGTTTTGTTTTGTTTTGTTTTGTTTTGTTTTTTATTGTTTGGGCTTTTATTTTCTTTACTTTTTTGTTTTAGGCTCCAAGCCCACGTTTAAGTTTAATTCACCATTAATAGGCTTTTAAAACTTGATTTAGGTTGTAATTAACTTAAAATGAATTTAGGCCCATTTAGTTTAATCTAGACTTAGGCCCATTTTGGCTTAATTAAAATTGGTTAGACTTTGCTTAGCCCATTAAAGCATTTCTTTTAAAATAAATAGGTTCAGGATCACTTCATTTAAAATTAATTAGAACTAGGCTTACTAATTCAAGCCCAATCCAATTCAACTTCCTTAAAATTAGTAGACTTAAGTTCATTTTCTTGAAATTAAAATAAATAGACTTAGGCTCATTAATTAATTAAAATATAGGCCCACCTTTAGTTTCCATTTCACTAAAAATAAAATAAAAGACTTAGCTCATTTTAATAAAAACAATGTAGATTAGACTATATAGGGACGTTTCGCCCTACATAAATGCAATGTTTGTATGCTATTTCATGATTAGTTACCTTTGGAGTTAGATGTATGATAAAATAGGGTTTATATGAAATTGTATGTAAATAAGGAATAATTTAGTAATTAATAAGGTAATTCTAAATGAACACGAGACTAAAAGAAGTTGGTATTCTGTACCCAGAATTTTCTGGTTGTGGTGCTAACTCTCATTTAGAGAATTGAGTTACCACCACTTTCTATTTGTCCCTGTTATTACCCTGGATGGTGACTCCTTATCTCCACACTGTGTCTTTATGATATAGCAGTGTGTTCTCTAGAGCCCTAAGCTTAAACAGTGTCGTGGTTGCTAAAATCTTGGATGCGCACTAAACCCTACTGTCAACACCATGCTTCTACTTCAGCAAGGAAGCGTAACAATTCTTTTCAGCGGTTTCAGGATGGTAATGGTAGGTGAGGTACATTATAAGATGGGATGGATGAACTTATTATAGAGTATTTTAACTTGTTATTTGCCTTTGAAGGTAGTAATAATAATGCTATAGTTGATTGTATTCAGCCTTTAGTGACTCCTACACAAAAATTAATGTTGGTTACTTCTTTCTCTGAATTGGAAGTGAGGGAAGCTCTATTTGGCATGCATCCAGACAAGTCTCTAGGTTTATATGGCATGAACCCTACACTTTATCAGAAATTTTGGCATGTTGTGGGGGATGATGTAGTACCTTTCTGTCTTACCTGTACTAATAATTATCGTTTCCCAACAGGTCTGAATTCTACTTCGATAGTTCTAGTGCCCAAGAAATTGAACCCCGAATTCATGACTAATCTTCGGCCAATGGCCTTATGCAACGTCCTGTACAAAATTATCTTGAAAATGCTAGCCAATTGTATGAAGAGTGTACTTTATAGTGTTATCTCAGAATCTTAGTGCCTTTGTCCCAGGTCATGCAACAATAGACAATATTCTCATCTTGGTTGAAATTATGCTTTACCTTAAGAGGAAGAAACGAGGCAAATATGAGGTGGCTACACTAAAAATTGATATACCAAAGGCCTATGACCAGATTGAATGGATGTTTCTTAAGTAGATGGTGTTGAAGATAGGTTTTGATAACAAATGAGTGGATTTGATTATGCTTTGTGTAGGTACGGTTGACTATTTTGTCTCTCATGGTGGTAAGGCTTTAGGTAAGGATCTTTGTCAAGGTGACCCGTTGTCACCGTACCTCTTGTATAGAGGGTTTGAGTGCTTTAATCTAAAAGTATAAGAGAGTGAGGTTGTTACATGAAGTGCGTATAGCTAGAGGAGCCCCTTCCATTACCCATCTTTTTTCCACAGATGACTGCTTTCTGTTTTTTAAAGCTAATCCGCAAGAAGCAAATCTGATCAAAGAAATATTAGCTGCTTATGGGAATGCTTCGGGGCAACCAGTAAATTATGCTAATTCTTCAGTTTCATTTGTTGGGAATGTTGATGCTCATACCACAAACCTTGTGTGCATTATCTTGGGTGTTGTAGGTGCATTAAACCATGGACCTTATTTAGGATTGCCTTCTTCCATTGGTCATAATAGGAAGGAGTTATTCTTATTTGTTAGAGATAAGGCATGGAAGATAATTCACGGGTGGAACAAGAAGATGTTTTCTAAAGCTGGCAAAGAGATTTTGTTAAAAATAGTAGCTTAAGTGGTGACTAATTATGTGATGCAAGTTTATCTTCTTCCTTTAGATCTTTATAAGGAGCTAGAAATTATGACAAAATCATTTTGGTGGGGGTGGAGGTAAGAGTGGAGGGCGTGGTATTAATTGGATGAGGTGGGAGTTATTGTGTAAGCCTAAACAATTTAGAGGCCTTGGGTTTAAGAGGATTAGAGATTTTAATGTAGCTATATTGGGGAAATAAGAATGGAAAATTCTGTCCAATTCTAACTCTTGGGTGGCTAAAATTTATCAAGCTCGTTATTTTGGTTAGTCGATAGTAAAAGAGTTTATTTTGTTAAAAGTTGTTACAAGCTTCTTCATCCTTTACAACCCTCGAAAGATGCAGCGGTGTGACGTAAAATATGGAAGCTTACGGTGCTGGCAAAAGCTAAAAATTTGATATGGTGAGCAGTGTCAAACGTTTTGCCCACTTTTGATAATTTCATACGAGAAAGGTTGACATCTCTCCTCACTGTATGGTATGTAACTCTATTTCGGAATCTGTTGTTCATTCTCTCCTATACTTTTCATTTGCTCGTAGTTGTTAGGTAGCTACTTCCTTTGGAGGTATGGTTAACTCTGCAAATATGCTTGATTGGTTAAAATATATATTCAATAACAGAAATGTGGATGATTATAATTTGGATGCTATAATTTATTGGGGCATATGGCAAAACAGGAATGATGAAGTTTGGAATAGTAAATATTGTCATGTAAGCTATGTCCTTAATGCTGCTAGGAATGGCAGATAGCGAAGAGAAGCTCTATGATTTGTGACTGTTTTAGTTATAAGTTGACTTATGGTTCCATTTGCTAGAAATACCCTGTTGAGATTTCTTAAATGTAATATGGATGTAGCTTTATTCAATTCCCATGGCAAGGCTGGTTTTAAGGCTATCATGAGAGCATCAGATTGGTCGTTTATTACGGCAAGAGGCAGTTCCAGCCCTAGGTGTTTTACTGTGTGAGAGGCTGAGGCACTTGGAGTGAATGAGGCCTTAAGTTGGTTAAATGATATTCGGGTCAAGCTTTAATAGATGATATATCTAGTCCTAATGGTTTTGGTATGATTATAAATGACTTTCAAGCTCTTGCTGAATCTATTAGAGAAGTGTAATTCTCGTTTGTCCAGGATAGAGTGATGTTCCTCCTTCTTGGTTATGCAATGCTTTGTTATTTGATTTTTTAGCTTAATGAAATTTTAATTTTCCTAATAAAAAGTATCTGTATTTCACATGTTTTTACACTTTAGTACCCTTCTAACTAATATTATCATTATTTTAAGAGAAAATATTAATATGATATTAAATTTCAATGATAAATTTATTCTATATATGATTTATGATCAATCTAGCCAATTGGTTATTTTTAAAAATATTGTAAATTTATTTTAAAAATTATTTCTTTTTATTCATAATTAAATTAAAAATACTTGTAAATTTGAGTTTTTATGAGTTTATTGTAGTTAGTTGAATGATATATTACTCAGCATTGAAGATGCATATTATTTTTACATTAAAATATAAATTTTAAAAGTTATTTGTTAAAAGGGTATTGAACTACAAAACAATGTAAAACACATAGTACTTAAATGCTAAAAAAAATATAGGACTAGTTTTGCCAAAAAGCAAAACTACAGGGATCAAAATTATACTTATCCTTTTTTATTTTAATTTTTTATAACTATTTTTTGAAAAAGAACCATAATGATAACTTCAAAATTAACTCAGCTGTACAACCTACATATATACGAAGAGTTAGGTGAACTCATGGGATTTCTCCCACAAGAACTCCGATGCTTAAGTTAGTATAGTGTATATGAGAGAATAAGTATGGAATGAATAGAATGTAGAGAACGTTGAGAATATTATAGAATGATGTGAATGGATATGTATATATCATAGACATAAGGGGTACATGTAGACATATATAACTTAAACCTGGTTGGATTTAGATTCTTTAGTCTTGTGGGGCTTTCATTATTCTTCCTGAATCGGATGCCTTTTTCTTTATGAAATAGTTTCCCTTATTAGGAATAAAATTGTTTACCTTTGATGACATAGGGTATCAAGAGTCCCCCTTCAAGTGTTGCTCGAATATTTATGTTCGACTGAACTGCTACATCCGCTTGCTTGTGCTTGTGATGTTGTATCTTTGAGCATGCATGAGTTTTATTGAGAAGTGATCTTTGAGCACGTATGAGTGCTGTTGAGATCTGTTGTTTTCGAGCACACGAGTTTTGTTAAGACTTGATCTTTGAGCACGTATGACTGTTATTGAGATTTGGCCGAGCATGTGTAGAGTGCTAGTGGTTTTTGAGCTGAACATGTGTAGAGTACTGGCTTGCTAAAAATACATAGTGCTATCATATTTCAAACTGAGTACGTGTAGAGTACTGGTTAATTTTGGACCAAGCACACATAGAGTGCTGGTATTGATCTGAGCATATTTTAAGTACTGTTGTTCCGGTAAGAGCAAGTGTAGTTGGTTTTTCTTCGAGCATGAATGAGTGCTAATGGGCACGTATAGTGCTAGGGATTATCATTCATACGTAGAGTGCTGATGTGTGCCAAGTCTTTATTGTATGCCCATATAATGAGTACCCGCAGTGAATTACAATTCATTTATAATGAATAACAAAAGGATAGAATTTTACCATTAGTATAACTCGGTGTGGTGTCTGATGTCATCTGTCAGTCTACTCATGGTCAGTTCAGTGTTGATGTCCAAATCAAGAATTATTAATGCTTTATTGATGTTGAATAAGACGGTCGAAGTGCTAAATTATTCGGATTATCAATAATCAAGTGATGTATGCCTAATAAATTTCTTAAAGTAGCAACCATAGTCGTGGACAATGAATTGTGCTTTCTTTAAGTAACAACAGACAAAAGAAGAAAACAAGAATTTTGGGATCGTTTGATCTCCTTTAGTAAATAATAGTGAGTCTTTGGTGTATTCATATAGTTATACTAATATGATTGGTGCATGTTTTTCAAATTCCATGTGTAGAATTATGATGATATATTTTTTCAATTATTTTAATCAAAATTATACTTATCCTTTTTTTTTTAATTTTTTTATAACTATTTTTTGAAAAAGAACTATAATGATAACTTCAAAATTAACACAGCTATACAACCTACACATATAAGAAGAGTTAGGTGAACTCATTGGATTTCTTCTGCAAGAACTCCAATGCTTAAGTTAGTATAGTGTATAGAATGAATAGAATGTAGAGAACGTTAAGAATATTATAGAATGATTTGAATGGATATATATATATATCATAGACATAAGGGGTACATGTAGACATATATAACTTAAATCTAGTTGGATTTAGATTCTTTAGTCTTGTAGGGCTTTCATTATTCTTCCTGAACCGGATGCCTTTTTCTTTATGAAATAGTTTCCCTTCTTAGGAATAAAATTGTTTACCTTTGATGACATAGGGTATTAAGAGTCCCCCTTTCGAGTGTTGCTCGAATATATATGTCCGACTGAACTGCTACATCCTCTTGCTTGTGCTTGTGATGATGTATCTTTGAGCATGCATAAGTTTTGTTGAGACATGATCTTTGAGCACGCATGAGTGCTGTTGAGATCTGTTGTCTTCGAGCACATGTGAGTTTTGTTAAGACTTGATCTTCGAGCACGTATGACTATTATTGAGATTTGGCCGAGCATATATAGAGTGCTCGTGGTTTTTGAGCTGAACATGCGTAGAATACTGGCTTGCTAAAAATAAATAGTGCTAGCTATAGACACCCAATTCCGGGATAAGGGAGTGTGGATGCGACAGAGGACTCTGATGATGAGAATTTATTATAAATAGATCCTCAGAATTTGATTTTTGGATCTCAAAGGCTATAATGCTCTTTCTCAAGGATTTAATTGAGTTTTCAAGGACTAAATTGAAAGTTTTCTTCTTCAGGGGTCTTTTAGTAAAAGCTTCTTTTCTTCAGGGGTCTTTTAGTAATTAAAAGTTAAAAAAAAAATTTAAAACTGATCGGAATTACATATTTCCGATCGGAAATATGTAATTCCGACCGGAATTACACATTTCCGGTCGGAAATGCATAATTCCGATCGGAATTATGTATTTTCGATAGGAAATACATAATCCCGATCGGGATTATACAGTCCTAATTTTATTTTGACTCTATTTTTTTATTTTTTCAGTCAGTTAAATTAAATTTTCTAGCATTTTGATTGGTCAGATGACGAGATTAAGGCCTATTAAAGGACTTATCTATGTTCTAGAGTCCTGTTTAGACTCTAATTTGATCTCCTGAAGTTATAGGAAGCTACGACACTTTGAGCTAGGGTTATTCTATAAAAACCCAGGTTAACTCCTGAGGCAAGGGACTTCTCTGCGAAACCTTTGATTTCTACTGCGTTTTTATTCTAGTTCTGGAAGAGCTTCTCGTGGAGTTTTCTTCCAGGATGTAGAGAAGATTTTTGATAGCACATCTTGCTTAAGATTTTGATTTTAAGACTTGAAGAGAAGCGCATTAAGCCGAGAACAAGAATCAATTCTGAAGA
>CATIWK010438532.1:0-13075 GCA_949634005.1 Mallotus japonicus
TTCAAGGCATTGGTTGAAAAGGAGAGTGGATATTCATTTAAAGCCTTAAGAATTGATAGTGGTGGTGAATTCACTTTAAAGTTGTTTGGTGAGTTTTGTGAAGCTCATGGTATCCGGCGTTTCTTGACTGTTCCAAGATCACCTCAGTAGAATGGTGTTATGGAGAGGAAAAATAGAACCATCCTTGACATGGTTCATAGCATGTTGAAGAGCAAACATATGCCTAAAGAATTTTGGGCTGAAGCTGTGGCATGTGCTATTTACTTATCTAACCGAAGTCCTATAAGAGTTTGCAAAAGGCTACACCACAAGAGAAATGGAGTGGATGGAAGCCAACTCTTTCCCATATAAGAGTTTTTGGCAGCATTGCTTATGTTCATGTTCCTGATGAAACAAGAGTCAAGCTGGATGATAAAAGTGAGAAGCATATGTTTATTGGCTATAATGCAAAGTCCAAAGGCTACAAGCTTTATAATCCAAAGAGTAAGAATACTATTGTGAGCCGAGAAGTCAAGTTTGATGAAGATGATTCATGGAATTGGGAAACTCGAGAGGACAGTTATAATTTTCTTCCATTTGGTGATGATAATCCTACTTCACCAAGAAGTTCTCATACTTCACCAAGAAATCCAGCATTTGTTCATGATGAATCAAGTTCTCAAAGCTCACCTGAAATACCACAAAAGATGAGGAGACTTCAAGACATTTATGCTGAAACTAATGAAATTACAGATTCTGCTCTTTATTGTCTTTTTGCAGATTCAGAGCCCATAAACTTTAAAGAAGCAATTCAAAATGAAAAGTAGAGATTAGCAATGAATGAAGAAATGAAAGCAATTCAGAGAAATGATACATGGGAGCTAAACAACTCTTCTAAAAGAAAAGCAAGCTGTTGGTGTGAAATGGATATACAAAATCAAGAAGATGCTACTGAAATTTTTATTGATAACAAGTCTGCAATTGCTTTAGGAAAGAATCCAATTTTTCATGATAGAAGCTAGCATATAGACACAAGATTTCATGTTATTAGAGAGTGCATTAGCAAGAAGGGAGTGCAGCTCAAATATGTGAAATCTCAAGACCAGGTTGCTGACATATTTACCAAGGCATTAAAATTTGAAGATTTTTCAAGGTTGAGATCTAAGCTTGGAGTAACTAAAATTTGAGTTTAAGGAGGAGTGTTGGAATTAAACTCAAATTAATACACACAAATGAAGAGTCTTTTTGGTATTAAATATATGTTCATGAATATTTAGAATACTTAAGTGTTAAGTTCATGAATGAATTTACAGAGTCAAGTTTATCAAGAGTCATGTTCATCTATTAGATTAATTATAGTCTAAATTAAGTGTGAGTCTATTTATAGTCCTGTATTTTTCTCTCAATATGCAATACAAAAGTGTTGACCATTTGCATGATCAAACTCCTAATTTTGATCTTTGACAATCAATTTAAGTTGCTAATAATTTTATTTAAGTGTGTATAAGTTAGGACTCTATTGGAAATCAAAATGGAGCATAAATATCAAAGAAAAACATATCTGGACATTGATCTCAAGTATGATCACAACCAGGATTTTTGAGCTAGTTTGACCTCTGAGTTTCAAGGAGGCTTTTGACATCCTTAGAGCTTTATAATGAGAAAGTGTTCTTCTTGAAATTTTAAGTAAACATCTTGAGCTTTCTTAATTAGGCTTACTTGTCAAAATCCAAGTTCATTTGGGTATGCAAATCTTGAGTCGAAGTCAGCATATGCAGCTGCCATTTTAGATTGCACAGCTTTTAGTATTTCAGCAATATCTTGAGCTACAGAAGTCCAATTGAGGTGATTCAAAATGATATGGAAATATAAGTAAAATATATATAACTTTTTATGAAGAAAGTGTATGCAAATTAGAAATTTTCCAGTAGAAAATCACATTTTCAACCCGTGCATAGCTGTCTGACTGCAGTCTACCATTTTAGATTGCATAACTCTTAGTATTTCAGCAATATCTCGAGTTACAAAAGTCCAATTGAGCTGATTCAAAATGATATAGAAATTGAAGTCAAATATCTATAACTTTTATGAAGAAAGTGTAGGCAAAGTCGAACGTTTCCAGTAGCCAATCACTGTTTTAATTCGTGAACAGCAGTCTAACAGCATTATTTTCTATAATTCAAAATTATAAACGTTGGATTCAAAATTATAACGTTGGAGACATTATTTACACCTCCAACAACTATAATTTTGAGTATATAAACACCTCTAGAGCTGAATTGAAGTTAAGACACTTGCCTATTACATTTTTTTTTATCTTAACATTCATCAAAGCTCTCAAACTTTCAAATATTCATTTTTGTTTGTATAACTCTTGTGAGAGTTGATTGTGTGTTAGAAATAGAATTTCTTTTCATCTTAAATCTTGGGATATATTAGAAAGGAAGTGAGATTTATTTCTAAAGGAATTGGTTTAAGTGTTGCCCATTGAAACACTTGGGATTTGGTTTTTTTGGAGTGAGCCTTGAAAACTCATGTTGTAAGGTTGTAAGAGTGAGCCATAAAACTCTTGTGTAATCTCTATCTTGTGAGTAAGATTGGGTGAGATTGAAAATCCTAACTTGGGGATAAGTTAGGTAGAGACGTAGTATTGTTGAGAATCCAAACTCCTTAAATTCTTGTGTTCATCATTCTTCCTTCTCAACATTCTTTCAATTCTTGCAAAGAATTATTTTTAATTCCGATTTTTATTCAATAGCCCTATTCACCACCCTTCTAGGGCTCTTTCAAAAAGTTATCTTTTCTATTCATTTCCTTCCATCTTCTTCTTCCTCCAACATGGAGGTCTTGGAAGTTTAGTAAAACCCAAAGGCATTGACAGGGCAAGGTTGGCTAAGAAATCAGCACAGCAATCACCCTCACACAATACGTGACGAACCCGACCTCCTGATTCTTACTAAACAACTTTTCTATCTCCATGAACAGAGCTCTAAACCGAAGAGGACAGCAAATCTTCCATTTTTTTTTATTTTTTTTTAACAACAGAGGAGAATGAAAGCTTACTTGAAAATACTAAACCTAACAAACTTCCTGAATTACCCTTGTGCTACATACCATTTTGTATTATGTACTTTTGTACGTTTACAAATACATGGGACCCATATGAATAAAAAAAAGGCCCGCATCTTACTGTTGCTGATGCTGGCCGCGTTATGTATCATCTCCCATATGATCTATATCTTTTTTTCCAGAAGGCATACTGTTCATATCTAAGTAGAAATTATTAAGTAAATGTAATCTATCATGTCGTCTAAAGATTAAACTAATAATAATTTGATATGTTACTGAATAAATTTATATCATTATATTATTGTAGGGGATTCTATATATATATATATATAAGGAATGGTAAATGTAGCTGTGCGGTATGTGATAGTGCGTAACGGATCGCAAAATAATAATTTTTTTTTAAAAAAAAAGATGATATTGTCCCATGAGTAGGGGCAGTATCATTTGAGCTATCGTCATTTTTTTTTTTGAGAAAGCTATCGTCATTTTTAGTAAGACTTAATTACATAAATGGGCCAAGTCAACGTCCATTTTTAATTCACAGCTTCGATCCTTTTTTCTTTTAGTTTTGTTTTCCATCTTTTCACTTTTGTATCACAAATGGCTCCATATTTTCATTTTGCAATTTCAGCGTTTTCTGTCTTTTTTTTTTCATTTTTCATTTTTTATTTTTCTGTAATTTTTTTACCTATTTATTATTTTGAAGGCATCTTTAATTTAAGTTGATTGTTTGTATTTATTTAATTTGTATATTTTAAATGATTTAATTTTATATTCTACATAACAATTTTTTTAATTTTAAAACTTACTATTATTTAGAATCTAAAAATTAAGCTAATTAAACTAAAAATTACCCATAATCTTTAATAATTATTTTTTTCATAATTATTTAGAATTTAGAAGTTAAACTAATTAAAGTAAAAATTACCCAAAGTATTCAATAATTATTTTTTCAATAAAAATAAAAATTATGAAATATATCAAATAAATTATTATTTTTATTATTGATACTAATAAAAGTAAAAATTATATTTATGGTCTTAATTTTATTATTAATGATAAAAAAAACTAAAAAAATAGCAGAAATCGGCAAACATCAATAACTGCAATTTTTTGTTGCTTTTTGTTGTTTTTGTTGTTTCAGTTATTGTTTTCAATTGTTTTTGTTATTCTGTTTGTTTATGTTGATTTTTGTTAAAAATAAAAAATAACAACAAAAAATAATAAAAATTATGAAATATGTCAAAAAATTATTATTTTTATTATTAATATTAATAAAGGTAAAAATTTTATTTATGGCCTTAATTTTATTATTAATAATAAAAAAATAATTTTAAAAATAAAAATAAATCAACAAAAATCAACAACTGTAAAATTTTGTTGATTTTTGTTGTTTTATTGTTTCAGTTGTTGTTTTTAATTGTTTCGGTTTGTTGATTTTGTTTTATTTTTTTGGTTTTTTTGTTGATGTTATAATACATCATAAGGATTGTAAACTTGTTACATATTGATGATCAATAAGTATCAAATAATTTTTTTAAAAAAAGTTAGACATTTTAATAAACAAATTAAAGTAAAAAATAAAATTCTTATTCTTTAAGAATATAAAATGAGAAAATTTTGTTTATTTATTGTTGTTACAACATTTGAAGATTTATTGTTTGGTTTAACAACAATTGAAAATGTTTAGTTTATAATTATTCATTTGAAAAAAAAAAGTTTTGAGAGAAAAAATATTGAGAAAAAAAAACATTGAGAATAAAATAAAGACAATACCTTAAAAATAAAAAAATGTTGAGAAAAAAATATCAAGACAATAGAAAAAATGTTGAGAAAAAAAAAATAAAGATAGTACCATAAAAATTAAAAAAAAATGTTTGCCAAAAAAAATTGAGGAAAAAAAAGTTTAGAAAAAATTGTTGAGTAAAAAAACATTGAGAAAAAAAATAGATGAAGACAGTACAAAGCAAAAAAAAAATGTTCAAAAAGAACAAATAAAATATTGAGAAAAAAGTATAAAACCAAAAAAGTTGAAAAAATAAGTAAAAGGTAAAAAAAGGTTGGAAAAAAAGATAACTCTAAAAATAAGGGTGGCAAGAAAAATGGTCTATATTTGAAAGAAATAGGTTAGAAAAGTTAGTTTTGAAAGTTTTTTGGTCAACGACATTTTTAAAAGTTTTTTTTTAATTTTTTGGTATATTTATGTAAAGAATCCTTTTGGTAATTTTGCTGCCCGCTTCGTATAATGGACCGCTATATATATATATCTATATTTTGTGTGTGTATATATATATATATATATATCACTTAAATAAAATTACTTATAACAATTAATTCCTTTAGTGAAGAGAATTTTTCATATGCTTCAGGTATGCTCATCCCAATGACAAAGAAAGGCCAAAGTGACGACAAGTGATTCTTCGGCGTGAAATCCCTTTTCCAGTTCTTCCAAATGATGCACTTGATCAAACATTTCCTGCAGCCTCATTGCCAACACTGCTACTTGATTATACCGGATCGCTTACATCTTCAAGTCTAGAAAATGTAAACTAATGCTTGTTGAAACTAGTCATATGAACCCGGCTATTCTTTAAGTTCAAGCTATATGGACTTGTAAGGATAGAATTTTTCTGGCACCTATTTTTTCATATATAAAAGTCAAACGTGATATCTTATGCAAGAAAATTTAAGTTCATCGCTGCTTTAGGCCGGCAAATGCTGGTTCAGTTACAGCTTTTCTAGCACCATTATTATTATTATTTTTTTTTGTCATGGATGAAGTGGTTAATTCCCAACATCACAAGGGGAGAAGATAAGGGGATGGGAGGTTCGATTACTGGTCTCGTTAACTGGATGTCCACACCTTTTGCCACTTAGGCTACTTGTGAGGGACCATTATTTCTTCTTTCTTGCTACATTCCTTCCGATTATGATCCAATAATCTTACCGTGCCTTCATTCTCAAAATTTGTACCTTAACCTGACTTTAGTTCATGCGTACACTAAAAAAATCTAATCCTGAAGATTACTCCTAAATATATGCATATCACAATTATCCATGCTTGAACAAGTCAAAATCTTTTGTTAGAAGATAAAAGAGTCTTAAATTATCATGTCTTAATTACTATGTTTTGAGAACTAATAGGATTTTTTTGCAAAGAATTATTTAAATTAAGATGGCTTGTAGTTTTTGTTTTTGTTCATATCACATAGGTAATTTTTGCATTGCCCTGCCAGCCCCATCTCTGGCTTTCGTTTTACGTAATAATATTGATTGATACTTCCCCATGTTTTGTCAGTTGTGAGCAACTTTTTGCTCATGACATTAAAGCCGTCTGCTGGCCAATGCTTCTTTTGCTTGCATATATATGTACATATTAGAAATGGTTTACAGCATTTGCCAGTTCATATCTTGCAGTGTTTAAGAATTTATATCTGATATGATAACTTCTACGTTTCTAAACCTTGCATTGCTTATCTGAGAAATTTTTCCCTGTGTTCAAGCATGTTTTCAGCTTCATGTCTGCGATGTTTGAAAACTCAGCACTTCACTTTTCTGCTTCTTCTACCCTTTTTGCTCACCCATTTTCCTTTGATATAAATAACTTCACACCAGAGGCCAAAGACATGGTTTATGAAGAGGATGCAACAACTCATAATGGAGCTATTGAACTTTTTACTGCAGGCGATTGGGAGTGTCGTGTTGGTCATGCTTACTATGCAAAGGGTGTACATTTGTGGGACTTATTCACTAGAAGAGCTGCAGATTTCGCTAACCATTTCTCCTTTACCATTTATGATTTGCCTTCTACATTGCATCTCTTGCATATCCGATTCCACCCAACTCAACAGGTGGGTTTCTCGGTTTATTTAACTCCACCATGATGCAAAATAAAATTGTCGTAGTTGAGTTTGATACTTATCCCAATGAATGGGATCCAAGTGTAACTCATGTTAGTATCAACAATGGCTCCTTATATTCAGATGCCTATGTCAGATGGGACATTACCTCAATTGATGGCAAGAAAGCTAATGCATGTATATCTAACAATACTACTACCGAAAACCTCAGTGTATTTTGGACTTACGAGAAACATTTTGTTTATATGGGCCAATCCACTGTCTCATACTTTATTGATCTGATGGAAGTGCTTCCTGAATGGGTTACAATTGGCTTCTCATCTTCCACAGCACATGTCTTCGAATGAAGTACTATCAACTCACGGCAATTCAGTTTTACATGGTATGGAAAAGAAATTTGCAGTAGAAGTTGGTGCAGCTGGGTTCTTTCTTTTATTACTAGCGGCAGGGGTCAGCTATTTTGTTGTTAGACTCAGAAGGAAAAAATCCATGAAAGCATTAAAAAAATGCTAATGGGAATAGTGTAAGTGTGGTTGCTGACAACTTGTTGAAAGATGATCTTGAACGAGGCGTCTTCCCGAAAAGATTCTGTTACAGAGAACTAGAGGTAACAACAAATTTCTTTGCAGATCATATGAGATTAGACCAAGGAGTGTCTGGACATGTTTACAGAGGGACCTTAAATGACATTGGCCGTTTGGTTGCTGTAAAAAGAATTTTTCCTGGAGCTTTCAACTCTGAGAAAATCTTCATAAATGAAGTAAAGATTATTAGCCGTTTAATACATCGAAACCTGGTGCAATTCATTGGATGGTGTCATGAGCAGGGAAATTTCTAGCTTGTTTATGACTACATGCCTAATGGCAGTCTTGACACTCATCTTTTTGGTAATAGGAGAACACTACCCTGGAAGTTGCGGTACGGAATAGCCATAGAATTGGCCTCAGCAATTCATTATCTTCATGAAGATGTAGAGCAATGCGTCCTTCACAGAGATATAAAATCAGCTAATGTATTGTTGGATACAGATTTTAGTGCCAAGCTTCGTGATTTTGGAGTTGCTAAGCTCGTTGACTCGGTTGAGGACTCAAATGACAGGTGTTGTTGGGACTTTCGGCTATCTCGCCCCCGGAATATGCCAATGAAGGCAGGACTAGCAAAGAATCAGACATGTTTAGTTTTGGAATTGTAGCATTGGAACTTTCATGCGGAAGAAAGACTTATCAGGACGGGCATTTTCACATGCCATTGGCGAAATGGGTGTGGCAGCTCTTGCTTGCGGGAAATATTCTGAGTGCAGCGGATGAACGATTGAACTCAGATTTTGATTGGGAAGAAATGGAATGCTTGTTGAAAGTGGGATTGTGGTGTGCTCATCCAAATGGCTAAGAAAGGCCAAAGTCAGGACAAGTGATTAAGTTTCTTCAGCTTGAAATGCCTCTTCCTGATCTTCCAAATGATGCACATAATCCAACATTCCCTGCACAATCGAAACCATTACAAATTAATTCTTCAGATCAATCGCGCATGTCTTTTAGCCTGGATATTCATTGCTAACTGTTGTCCCATTTGAGTATTTTGCATTTTCATTTTCTTTTTCTTGACCTATGCCATGTCAAGAAAGGATTGATTTGTGGCTAGTTTGTTTGTTACTATTATAAGTTGTTCATCTTCACACAGGTTTTCTGATCCGAAACCTTGACACAGCTTCAAAAAAAAAAAAAAAAATTGAACTTGCTAACAAGATCACTGACATCAAGCATGGTGATGAATTCGAGGCTTGGAGACCAAATAAAAGGTTGACAGAAAAATTATTAAATATATTCCATGACAAAAACAAGAAAATTTTGTCATTTTCATTTCATTTAGACATCAATGATACTAAATTTATTTATTACTATCATATCAATTAATAGTGTAGTTATAAATTATTTTGTTTAGAAAAGAAAAATATATAATTCTTTTTCAAGTTATTTTTCTCTTGTTTTTATTTAGAAAAAAAAAAAACTAAAGAAACGTATTCCATTTTTTAAGTTGGAAACACAATTTCAAATTGAAAACGTATTTCTTATTTTTAAAAATTTATAAAATCGGATTCAAAATATTTCCATCAAATTTTCTAAAATTTTAAAAATATTTCTTAAATGTAAAAATATTTATCAGTTGAAGCTTCCATGCATTATTTGAATAATTTTCATCATTTCTTTGCTGATGCAGTTTCCTTCAATATTGCTAGATTTGATCGATCTGGTGCAAACAAGATATACTATGAAGGAGATGCCAAAGAATCTGTTGGCAATTGAACTCAACGTCGTTAATTGCTTATGACATGCATTTGTGGGACTCCTCCACCATGACACTTAGAGACCAACTTATTAATTTAGTTATTAATTATGTCCATGTTATCATATTTTAAAATAATTAACTAATTTAAGATATTTTAGTACATGTATTATTCTAATAAATAATTTAAATATCATAACTAATTAATAATTTCTTATATAATTAATAATTAAAATATTATTAAAATTAAATACATCTATTTATATGTGTTAAATTATTATTATTATTATTATTATTATTCTAAACTTATGAATTTTAATCTAATACATGAATTAATTTTTTTTTAACTTTTTTATAAATATTAGTATATGTATGGTTATATATTTAATTTCAATACAATACTTGGTTATTAATCATCTGAATATATTATATTTTGAAAAATAATTTTTAATTAAATTGATATATTTTAGTATAAAATGAAAAATATATATTTAAAATGTTTTATCTAAATAATAAATAATTAAAATATTATAATTAACAACTAAATTTTTTATATTTTATATTTTAGAAAAATTAAAATATTGATGTAAAAATTAAAAATTTAGAACAAATTTACTACAAATTGAAAATGTTTAATCTTTTTATACAAATAAGGGGTTAATATTGTAATAGGGAAAATATCGACATTGCCTTCTTGAATGTCATTTTAGCACCTCCACACTTAAATTTAATTAAAGTTAATGGTGGGTCATATTTCCCAATAAATTGTCAAATTGAAAAGATATTCTTGGGTGAACCCATTTCATCATGTAAAATTATAAACTCTCCACTATAAACTTGACTTGTAGTACAATTAGTTAGCATAATATGTGTATTTGAATTGGGGTTAAAGATATGGGATATAATAGTTACATGTGTAACTATTAAAGGAGTAATAGTTACAAGTGTAATAGTTAAATGGCTAATTTTATTTGGCAAATAAAAGATAATGTATAACTTATGTAATTAATTTTTTTTAAAAATTATAATATATTCATTCACAAAAATTATTAATATATATGAAATAATTAAAATAATATAAATGATAAATAAATAAATAAATTATTAAAATTTTCATAAACAATAAAATTAATTTTTTAAAATATCCAATAATTAGAAATTATTAATTAAAAAATTTTCATTAAGACAAAGTTACATAATATGTATTTATACATTCCCCGACATAAAAAAAAAATAAAGAGAAATAAATTGATTTATACATTTTTATAGATATGATTTATATTTTATTAATGTTGAAAACAACTGAGAAGAAAATTAATTTGCAAATAAACATAAAATGATAGAAAAATAAAAATTTAATAAAATAATTTTTTACAGGCCTTTACCCTATTCCCAACTAAATTAACAAAAACACACATAATTAAGGTTAACTATTAAGGGGATTAACTGTTAATCTTAATGTTTCAAAGTTTGTCAAACAATGTAAATGGGGCTAATGCATTATATAAGTAACATTTAGCCTCCTTTAACTTCAATCCAAACACACCTTAAAAGTTAAACATCTAACCATGATAATTTTTAACACATTTACAAATTTTTTTTTAGAATTATGATTTATTTTTAAAAGTTACTTTTTATATAATATTATGGATTTTTTTTAAATAATAACAAGTGATTTAACTTATTAATTTTAAATTTAATTAAATATTTACTTTTGATACATTTTGGTATTTTTTTATTTTAGATATATTAAGTATTAGATATATCTAATAAATTTTTTAATAATTTTTAACTATTGAAAAAATCACTTATTTATGAAAAATATACTGAGGAACCACAAAAAAGGAGCATTAACTCTCTCTCGAACCAAATTCTAATTTTCAAAGTAAGTCTAATTAAACAAGATATTATTATTATAGACACATATCTATGGACCTTAATCTTGACATATAAATTATTAAATATATTGAATTGAATTATTTTTAATTATAAGATTTTTAATAATTTTTAATTATTGAAAAATTACTACTATTTATATAAATTTTTAGAGTAGTGACAGTTTTTAATAAATATATTTTAAATTTATTTTTATATTAAAAATAAAAATTATTTCGATATTATAATTATTATTACAATGGAAACATAACAAAATTTTAAAAAAATCTATATTAATTTGATAAAAAAATTGAATGAACTTACAATTATATTATAAGTTTAGGGACCAAATAGATTTTATTTTTTCAAATTGGTCTATTTAATGATAAATTAAATGGCAAAGATGCAATAGTTTAATTGATGTTTGGGTACAAAATATGAAATTGGACTCAAGCACCTTTTGATTTTTTTTTTTTTTTAAGAAAGTGGTCCTACGAGCCTTTTACAATAATATATAACATAAATGGAAGAGATATGAGCTTTGTTGTCAGCTCAAGGTGACAGCAGGAGTAAGAAACAAGTTCTTAACCATTCTAACCTTAGGATCAAAGGACAATAGACACAAGATATGAAGAGAATGAAATAGTATTATTGATTTGTATAAAAAGTATTGGAGAGCCCTCACAATACATTGGCTTTGGCTTTTATAAACCTTGGAGTCCGACAAAATAAGAAAATACCAAATGTTAATCAAATTACCTAACCTACCTCAAGGAAACAAATCATAACAAAACATTCCTACTTTGTAATAATAAAGGTAACAGCCTAAAACTAAGGAAATGGGTCAATTTGCCAAAAACGCGTGCCACCTTCTTACCCTTTTCCACCCTTAGCCGAGCAGATGGGTCATCAGGATGGGCCGATCGAGTCTCTGTTGATTCATGGGCCCACGAGCTCTCCAAACTCCTTAGAGGGTTTAGACTGATAAAGGATTGGACCCTTTTAAGCCGGTACATACAACATAGTAAAATCTCAAAAATATATAAATTAATTATTAAAAACACAAGATCTAGTATTACTAGTGGTCAAACTCTAGAGATGTCATATTAATTAACCCTAAGATTTAAACTCAAAACTTTATTTAAGAAAATATAAACTCCTTACTACTTAAATTAATAGATTTTTTTTCCCTAAAATTAGAGTTGGATTGGTTTAATTCTCTATTATAAGAGAAAGAGCAAAGAAGAATAGGGAAACAAACCATACTTTTTTTATTTGAATGTTCACACTTTTTACTACTTGGACTATTTATAAAAGATTATTAGAGCAATAGATGCTGATCATGGCACAAATCATTTTAATTTAAAAAATGAATGGGAATTACAATTTTTATAAAAAACTTCATAATATCTATCCAAACTTAATATAAAATCATATCGCATACACATATTAATAAAATTATTTTGTTTCTACCATCGAGAACTTAAAAAAAAATAAAACTCATTTTTAACAAAAGCTTGGATTTAATAAAAAAATTAATAGATACAAAATAACAAGAGAAATAGAATGAAGGGTTGGATCTCATATGACATTGGCAGATCATTTGTAGTCGATTTTATTTCCTTAGTTGAAGGTTCAGGGAAAAAAAAAAAAGAGCTAGTGGAAAAGTTCTTGTAAGTGTTATATAATATATGTGACAATATATGACAATGACCGTGACATTTTGGACCTGTAAAATGACAAAATTTAATTTTTTTTACACTTTTATTTCTTAAGTGTTTTTATTCCTCATAAAATAGAAGGTAAAAAATATAGTGCTAATAAACGTGCCGGCCTGTAATACAACACAACGGATGCAAAATGACAAAAATTTTTTTAAAAGACTATACTATTCCATGAATAGAGGGTAGTATAGTTTTTGTGCATATATATATATATATATATATATATATATATATGAGTGATGATGGACGTAGCGGGCCGCTACGTCCACAGTAAGTAGCGGGGCA
>CATIWK010438551.1:0-50335 GCA_949634005.1 Mallotus japonicus
ATTCGCTTGTCATCTTTTATCAAAAGAAATTTCATCACTAACGCTTTTATGGTCCACCACTTTAGGGATTTCATGCTTTCACTTTGAGTACTTTCCCCTATTTTTTTCCTTTTCTGTTCCCCAGCCACGTTGGAAAAAAAAAGATTGGCCAGAGACAAAAATACCCTCTGCCACGTCAGCTTGAGTAACGGTGTCAGCTAATTAGCTGCTATTTGATAATGGTCTGAACCACAGGGTACTGGTCTTTTAGGGTTCAAACTCAGGGTGGAAGTCGATTATGGCTCAAACCACAGGGTATTTTTTGGTACTTTCCCCTTAAAAATAATATGTACTCTTAATAAAAATAATAAGTTCTAACTTGATATTTGATTAATTTGTACTTTTTAATTTATTATAATTGTTTAATTATTTATTTTAAAATATGTATATTATTTGCAGTCTGTGCAAAGCACGAATTCACGACTAGTATATATTAAATACTGAGCTTTAAAGTTATTAAGTTCAAAATTTGACAAGTGTTCCCTTCATAGTTCAGCATTGCCCCCTAAAAATTTATGTGTTGAGTTATTAAAATTCACAATATTTTGTTATATAAAAAATATAAAAAAACTTATGTTAGAATACACATGTTTTATTCTGTATAAAACACTCTAATTCTATTATATTAAAACACTATTCTTTTTTTCCATAAAAAAATTATGTTTTCATTCTAATTAAAACATCTCTTTTTTAACTATTTTCTTTTTTATTTTATTTATCCAATTATTATTATTACTATACATAATAAAAATATATATGTACTCTTAATAAAAAATAATAAAATAAAATTATTTAATAACTATTTAGTTCTTATTTTTATATTTAATTAAATTATAGTTTTAATTTATTAAAATTATTTAATTAATTATTTTAAAAAATATATATTATTTACAATCTGTGCAAAACGTGAATTTACAACTGATTATTTATAATTATTAAGTATGAGCTATAAATAATTATGCCGTGTTATCTTTGATTAAAATGTAGGTAAGAGTCGGTTTAAAAAAAAAAGTTTAGTAACAACACGCATAGAAGGTCGCGTGTATGAATGGTTTCCCAAATCCAACATGCAAAGCTCTGCTGAGCAACTTCATTTATTTTATTTACTCATCCCAATTTTTTTTTTTTTTGAACCAAACTCATCCCAATTTAATAATTCATTATTTATTTCTTTAATTATATATTCTATTTCCTATCTTTTTCGATTTTCCACTTAATTACTTAACCCTATTTGTCATATGAACATTTTTTAATATTTATTTGTTAAACAATTACTTATAAAATAAGATAAATCTGACATATTCTTTAATATTTAAACAAATTTAATTAATTATTTTCTTAATTTAGAAATAATTTTAAATACAATTAATAAGTTACAGAATGAAAGATAATTATCTTTTATGATATTAACAAACAAGAATATCACACAATATTAGTAAGTACAAATAATATAAAAATCAATTAAATTAATTATGCATAATATTAAAAATAAAAAATTTCAAATTTAATTCTTTGTCTAGTAATTTTAATATAAGATGATTTGTGAAACAAAAATTACTCATATTGTCTAAATAGATTTCTCATAAATTAAAAAAAAATACAAAATTAGGGAGTTCTATTTTTTTCCAATAAAATTCAGATGAGTTGGTTTAATTAAAATTTTGTAACAAGAGACATCTATAAAAAAATTAGGGTGATGATAAGTATTGCGAGGTGCAGCATTAATAATGTGTATAGCTGTGCAAAAAGATTAAAAAAATAATATATTTTTTTCCCTCTAACTATAAGGATCTATTCAATTGGAGAGAAAAGACATTTATAAAATTTTAAGGACTATAATAATACTGTTTCTATCGCGACTCGCTACACAAAGCATTACTTTAAAAAATATATTTATTTTTTTTCAATTTTTAAATTTTGTTATAGATAATTGATATTTGCAAAATAAACTAAATAAACTTTTTTAGAGCAAAAAACTAAATAAACTTAGTATTATTAAGTACATAATTTAATTAATAAACTAAAATAAATAAGTTAAATAAGAAATAAACTCATACACTCAACAAAAGGACACACACATAAGCACCCTCAATTGGTTAGCCGGACCGTCTTCGCCTTCCAAAATGTCTCTATAAATACCCCCTTCCATCAGCTACCGGCAACACCACCACCGCCATATAACCACGAGCGCCGGCTGTTTGTTCGTTTTTATTTCCTTTTCATAAACAGCAGCCCCCACTCCTTTTTTTTTTTTAACTGTCAAAGATTTTTTTGCCTTTTTTTTTAAAAAAAAAAAGCAGCAGCAGCACCTAACAGAACATACCTCGTGATTCGATCCGCGCCCTTTCAAAGAACCTCAAAAGAAAAAAAAAAAAAAAATCTTTTCTCATGAAAGTAAGCAACAGCAACAGCAACAGCACAACCGCCAGCGACTCCGACGACGAGATGTGCAAAACAATTGAAGTCGCGATAGTTGACCACCGCGATCTCTCTTCTTCTGCTCGGCAGCAGCAGCAACTGTTCGCCTCTCCAGTCGTCGGAGATGACTTCAGCTACACTCCACCGTTGAACTTCTCAATGGTTGATAATGGCATATTTAGGTCTGGCTTTCCTGACTCTGCTAACTTCCCTTTTCTTCAAACGCTCGAGCTCCGCTCTATCATGTAAGCTAAGCGGTCACCTTAATTATTATTATACAGAGATGTATTATTAGTTCTGTAATTATGGGCTATTAATGGTGATTAAAAATAAAATTACCCATGTAGATGTTTGTGTCCAGAGCCGTATCCGGAGCCAAACACAGAGTTCCTTAAGGCCAATGGAATTAAGCTTTTTCAGTTCGGGATCGAAGGCTATAAGGTTTTGATGATATCACTCATGCCTGCATTAAAGAATTAATTTTGATTTGATGTAGTTTTTTAATTAAATGCATGCCCATTAATGATTAAATCTTCAATAATACTGATCATCAATGCTCTTCCCTTTCAAGATTTTAGCTGCATCTTCTCCTTTGTGGCACTGGTGCCTGCATATGCTTGCTGTCATATATAGTCGTTTCCTTTTTTTTTTTTTTTGTTTCCTTTCTTTGATACATGCGTAGTATTCTATATATGCATATAATTCAGAAAATGGGTACCCGTTTGAGTCGGCTTTAGTTTGGTATTGTCTAATTTAACAACGCATGCATTAGAATTGTCGAAATGCATGCGGTGGGTACCAAAATTTTCTGTTTCTTGTTTATATGAAAGGTTGAAAATTGTAATGGATGCTGCGATCAGCAAACGCTTTGTCATTTTCTGTAGTGGAAATATTTTACTTTCCCCATTCCTTCTACAGCATTTTTTTTTTTGTTGGGTTCATTTATTTGTCTTTTTATATATGAAAATTAGGACTTTGAACAACTAGTTTTGAAATGTATTTATGTTGGAATTGATAATTTGTAGATGTTCTTCAAGACATAGGTTAATTATTTAAGTTATTTTTTGTCATTATTTAACTTTGACTATATCTGTAAATGTGTCTTGCGTGGATATTGTTTATGTCTACCTGACTGGATTCAGTAAGAAACTACTCCATATATTGGGTGTTTCAAACCAACGTCTGTTAAAGGGACTGCAATTTCCGTAGTTCTGTTACCTGGAACTTATGCCTTTCAGCTTGCATTATATCATGCTAAATACATGTCTGTTTTGATGTTTTTAGATGATGTTTTTCATTAGCTGATACTACTTGTATTAAGGAGCTCGTTTTGCTAGCTAATGTTTCTCATTTGGTTAATAACAAGCTCCATCTATTGCATTCTTTAATTTGAATCTGAATCAGAATTGTTTTCTGCTCTTCAGTTTGATGGCCTTATTTCAATTGTAATTTATGTGCCTTTAGCATCAATCTGTCAAGGATGTTCTTTAGCATTAATTTGGATTCCATATTATTATCCAATCACAAAACCTTGTTCTGGGAAGGGTACTCTAGAAAAAGTTTTACACTTCAATAATTTGCATTAATGCACTTATTAATCCCGAGTTTGTATCCTCTATATATATATATATATAACAAAGGCGTGGTACTTTTCCTTTGCGTGATGGCAACAATTGTTGACAGTTGCAGGAGAATTGGAAGAGTATACACTCCACTAGTTTTTGAATTATGTTTCCCTGTGGGCTGATGAATGAATATTGGCTTAGGATCTCCTCCTGTCATGGCAAAAATAAGCTATGTAGCAAAGTTTTGACTAAATTGATGTAACAAAATTGTGCCCATGGATGCCCTGGGAAGAGACCACAAAGAGTAATTATGATTGTGAATTGCATACAAAGAGATAGGGATGGTGTAGCATGCAGAAGGCTTGACTTAGCCAAAAATTATCTGCAGAAACATGAACATATGCTACCAAGTAAATGGAAGAGAGAGTTGGCGATGGCTAAGACAACTTTACTAGAATCAGCAGGAATATGCTCGGACCACTATGATAGATTCATTGATCCCAGTGTTGGTCAAATGACACACAGACAACAATTATAAGTTCTATCGGAACTATGTGTTTTGATGATATCATTGTGCATCCATTATTATCTCTATATTTGTTTCAAATATGTGATTCTAAAGGAAACTTTTAAATACTCAGGATTTCTATATATTGATCCTATGAAGAGTAAAATAGCATTAGTGAAAGGTCTTGCATTTTTTATGCTTATCTGATTTTATTGATCTTTGGGGAAAATTATCTAATGCCAACTGATATTCAACTGTGTATCCAGGAGCCTTTTGTAAACATCCCAGAGGATATGATTCGTGAAGCACTTAAAGTTGTCCTAGGTAATATATGTGCATCAGATTTGTCTTAGTTTGAGATAGCATTTTATGTACTCATCAGTAAACATTTCCAATGCAGATGTGAGGAATCACCCAATTTTGATTCACTGTAAAAGAGGGAAGGTATGTGCTCTATCAATTTCATTAGAGTTCCATACTCAATTCTAGATTAAGAGCCTCCTAATTTGCTCATTGTTATTTGCCTTTTCTTTCCCTCTCTTCAGCACCGAACAGGTTGTGTTGTGGGTTGCTTGAGAAAATTGCAAAGGTGGTGCCTATCATCCATCTTTGATGAGTACCAGCGATTTGCAGCAGCTAAGGCTAGGGTATCAGATCAAAGGTTCATGGAGTTGTTTGACATTTCTAGCTTAAAGCATATCCCAATATCATTTTCATGCTCAAAGAGATAGTGAACTGGACGGACTAAATGGACTTTGCTTTTCTTTGTTATCCCAAGGGAATCCTAGGTCCTACTTTGGAATAAATAGGAAAAGATGATGAGTTCCTGGATGCATTACTGCCGCGAAAAGAATTATTCTTGTTTTTTCTCTTTTCTTCTTTGAGGATAATAAGCATGTATATCGGCATATAATGTCCTATACATATGCATATGCAACAACTAGTGCTATTCATCAAATCTTGATTTCTTCTTGAAGTCTATTGTAATTAGGGAAAATTGCAATTTTCTCTCTGTGTTTTGGCCTAATGTACTATTTCATTCATGACATTTTAAAAAATATTTATTCATCCTTGCACTACTTCATCCCTGACAGAAGGAGAACGAGTGTTAATGGAATAAAATATAAAGATGAATAAATATTTTTTAAAATGTCAAGGATAAAGTGGCACAATAGATCAAAACACAGGGGGAAAATTGCAATTTTCCCTTGTAATTAGCTGTCTTCAAGGTTTCACTTGGCTATAGTGTATTTTCAATGTGAATCAAAATTGTTGCTCCTCTACTCTGGCCACACTGGCCAGTGATTATACAGAAAGGCGTAGGGGCTAGAAAAGCTTTGTGGACTCATGAATCTTGACTGCCGTCTTACTCAAATAAAACAAAAAGATAAAAGGGACAAAAACAGAAAATTCGCAATGTTAGCATGTGTTGTATATTTTGATAAATAAAAATTGCTGAAGCAATTAGCTTCCATTAGTGTTTTCTATATGTATGCATATGTGTATATATCCTCTCTATTGTAATTTAGGCATGCTGATGCTGATAGATCATTTTACTTGCTGTCAGGTTCTTCTCGAAATTAATCAATCAAAGCAAGCTCAAATTCATCTGAACTTTCTGTAGGGCATAACCAGCAAGCTGTTTGGCAACTTGGTGATAAGGTGTCAAGTTGTTTTCGAATGTGATTTGAAGGCCAAAATGGGGACATTTTCATGGCATATAATCATATTAATCAAGTTGAGTAATTGGCAGGTACTAGATGCAAACTAAATGATCCTCAGTAGTCTAATGTCTAACCACCGGAGCTGTAACGAAAGCTTTATACGGCAATCATCTTTGCTTATGGACGCAAACCTGAGTGCTCTATCATTAACTACAGTTTACGTGGGTTCCTTGTGGACGTTATTATTTGACATTATCCAAGCTTTTTGTCAAATTGGTGCAGCAGAAAATGCGACTGAAGCAAATTCAGATGTTTGTTCAACATGATCTTGTAATTTAATAATATATAGAATGACGAGTCTCAAATTGTTGGCTCTTCTCCTTGTCAAATGAACTCATTAAAACTAGGCACAAGGCTCAATTTGGAAATGGTTGGTTTTTATATCTTATGACATTAATTTCTTTCTCCATGTTAAACATGTCTAAACGAAAACAATCGTCATCACATCTAATGTTTGGTAAGATAAGCATCTTTCTTACCTCTATTTCTAAAGGAGTAGTAAAAGATGATAAATCTAATTCAAAGTTTTTTTTTCCTCTTACTTTAATACATACATATGCACATACGCATGTGTTATTATATATATATATATAGCTGAGTTTGCATAGGCTTTTATTTTTTTTAATAATATACAGTTATTAATTGTTAACTGTCAGTAAATGAGGCGATATGTTAGATCCAAACACCACTATATTGACCAATCGATGGGACTCAACGAATTTTTTCAGGATCTAAGGGTCGTATCCTATGAAAATAACTCATTTGAACAGTGAAAAAAGATTTCAAACTCAAGAACTCCCGTCTGATGCGACTTAAAACCACACCATCCCACCCACCCAAGTGGGTTTGCATTGTGCAATCACATTTTAGAATAAAAACGATATTCTAGAAAGTAAAAACAAGTTGAACTATAGAATTTATTGCAAACAAACTCGTATATGCAATTATCATATATTTCATTAAACAAAAAATTCTCAACTACCCAAAATTAAAAAAAAAAAAAAATCAAAGGCTGAAAAGTATATACAATGAAAGTTTACATGGAAAACTGTTTGCAATAATTTGCATATATGACACAATGTATTGAATGGTGTGGCAAAAAAATATCAAGAACTTGTTGGACATTGCATCATTCATGATGTAGGATGAAACTCACACACTACAAATCAGAGGTGGACAAGAATGTCATCTGAGTAGTAGCCCACCACTTTCTGGAAAGGCCCATTTCACCACATTACGATTTAAAAACCAATGATTATGCTAACTGCCTGTAACTATTGCTTGAACAAAACCCATCATAATACGGTTATATGTATGTATAATGATTGTTTTATAGATTAACGAAAGAACAAAATTGCTATCAGATCTTCATGTTTGGCTGTTAATAATTGACATCTACCTCATTGTCTCATATATGCTAATTTTCCTTATACAATATGTGCTTTCCAACATAGCACAATGCATTTAAAAAGTTATGGTGGAAATTACATGTATTCGTACGCTCTTGATAGTGATCTTAACAGTGATCCTATGTTTAAATTATAATTAATTAATATAAAAAGATTAAATATTTAGATTTCAAGATTTTTTGTTTTTTTAGATCATATAATCACTATGGACATAATTTTTATCTTTTTTTTTTATTATTTTATACTAATGTTTCTATTTAATATTCTCGATATTTGGTGGATCTTCGTATATAAAAAAAAAAATTGTAAATTTAGTGTCTGAACTTATCAGTTTTTTTTTATTTGAGTGTCTAATCTTTTTTTTTTTACAATCAAGTATCTGAACTTTTAAAAATCATACCAATGTAGTGTCTCCGGCTGATTTGATGCTAACTGGATGCTCAGTCAGATCAAACGAGACACAATTTTATCCCAGTCATTAACCATATTATTTGCCACGTGTATTGCATTATTTAAAGGATAAAATTATCCTTATTCAGTTACCTTACATGTCTGCAGTAGAAGTTAATGTTGAGGTTATTTTTGTCAATAACTGCATTGCACGAGGCTATTTTTTTTTCCTTTAAATAATACAATACACATGCACATGACATGGCTAGTAACTGAGATAAAAGTGAGTCCAGTTTGATCTGACTCGGCACCCAGTCAACATCAAATTAGCCGGAGACACTACATTGGTATGGTTTTCAAAAGTTCAGACACTTGATTGCAAAAAAAAAAAAAAATTAAACACTCAAATAGAAAAAACTGACAAGTTCAGACACCAAATTTATAATTATTCCTAAAAAATAAAATATTTGCAGCATCTATTGTTTAATATATGTAAAACTTAAAATTTTACTTAAAAATAAATATAAATTTTTCGTTAATTGAATTAACAGATGGTGATATAGTATCTTTTATACATGCACCAAGTTCCTACTCTATATCTAGTCACTTTTATAGGTAAAATTGGGTTTTCTCACATTTTGAGAGGTAAGAAACTGCTATCATTTTAATTCTCACAGAATTTGTAGTATTTTTTTGACTTTTTTTTTTCACCACAGTATAATCTAGCACTATGAAAACAAGAATGAGAGATTGAAAATTCAATTCGAAGCCTTTGAAAGTTCTTAAACCATTAAATTAAAACTCACGGACGTATAGTATCTTATACTTGATATGAATCGATATGAATCCATAATTTGTACAAAAAATAATTATTACTAGGAGAGATTTACGCACTATGTTCATCTTTAATCTTGGACATGAAGCAAAAGATCAATAAGAAAATTTCAAGAATGTTTTGAGATCAGCCTTTTTGCAAAGAAACTAATATAATATCTGGCTTAAACAAAAGAAATTATTTTCAACCGCAAAATGTGCCTTTTATGATATGGTGTATTAAAATTTTTTCCCCATCATGAAAAGTAAATTAGAGTTATCATTAAAAGTAATTTAAAGGAGATTTTGATTCCTTGTGCAATTTTTTTCAATTCTCCAAAATAATTATTGGGTGCTCCACTTGCACAAGTTGATAGCTTATGTGGATTCAAGTTCCTACGATATATATATAATGTTTGTCTTCCTTGTTGGGAATAATTGCCCAAATCCAACAACAATACTTAATTAATTAGCTTTATATATATATTTTTTTTACTCGACACTAATTAATTCGATTCGATTCAAATAAAATTATAAAAAAATAAAAAAAATTAATAACTAATTAAACGCGGCTACATTTATCACAATTTTTATCCAAAATATTGTTTAAATGAAAGCAGCTTCTCATAAACTGATTCAACAATTATTAGTAGCTTTTATCCATCTTTTTAATTGCTTTATTAAAAGTTCATAATGCAAACTTTGTTTGCAATCCTAAGAAAAAAAAAATCTTAATTGCCTAGATATATATGTGACCATATTATAAATTGCAATCTATTAAAAGAACATGTATATTTAAATCTTGAAAACAACCTTCATAGATTTCTAAATTATATTGTTTTAGTGAAAAAGCTTTTTTTTATTATTATTATAAATGGATATAAATAAGAGTAGGGTTGGTGTGGCCATAGTTACTTCCTTTGGAGAGTTAATGGATTGTCTCTTCAATTGGTTGCAATAATTTAGGAATGCATGTGCTGCTTCAATGCATGACGAAGCAGACCACAACACAGCACAATACTACTTGTTTTGAAAATAAATTCCTACCCAATTAACCAAAGATTCCCTCTAGCTTTGATGCAAACCATAACATCATTTGAAAATGATTATCTATAATACATATCTATAATTGATTAACTAATTAATTTAAGCACCCATATAAAAATACAATTTTTACATTACATATTAATTGACTAATATAAATTGAAAATTGTGTCTAACCCATTAGGACGGATGATATAACATTACTATCTCATATCATACTATAAGGCTCGGCCATTATGCTGCTGTTGAATATATATATATAATTGGCTAAAGAGAATTTTTTTTTTTTCTTTCAACCATTTCAATAGCATCTCTATACATCAATAAATGAAATAAATGGTCAGTAAAAGGGAGTTGGGTATGGGAACTGAGAAGTGCATCTACTTTTATTGCTTTAGTGGCCATTATATATAGTTAATTAGTAATCATTTTGCCATTTGCTATGTAATTCCTATTCCTTCTGGCATGATCTTATTCAATTAATGAGATGATTTTGGTCTAAATGTGGCATGTTGATCTTTTGAACTTTCTGCTAATGATCATTATCTATGCAAACAAAACCAATACAAATAGTACAGCTTATTTCCGTACCAAACTCTACCAGAAAAAAAAAAATTATTTGACTAAATCCTTTGTGACATTTATCATGATGATATCTATAAAATCTTCTATTACCTTTTATATTTTTTAATTAATAGTAAGACCAAATGATATCAATATTAATAAATTGAATATTAAAAAATTTTAAATTATATTAAAATTAATTTTTAATTCAATGAAGATGAACGTTGAACCATAAACCATTATCTTACTGATGATCATTTTAAAATTTTTTCCATATTTTTATTTTTTTATGTGCATGTCCACCCATATATATATATATATATATTCAAGGCATATATTAAAATATGCTTACTTTAAGAATTAGCTCAAATAGAGAGAAAAAGGTAACTTTGAATATTAGCTGTTAAGCAAGCTTAATGATGTTGAAGGTAGAACTTAACTAATCACAACTTATATTATATTATATGTTATAGGGAGGCAATAACTTATTTAAAAACAAAAAATTATTATAATATAGAAAATTTGGTTATTTTTCTACAGAATAAATTTAAAATTACTACAACAAAACTATTGACTTTATAATAAGCGGCCACATGCCTTCTTCTTCATATATTTTTTTATCACACTCTAATTCAGTAACAACAATAAATGCACTCACAATTGCACTTCTGATAAAATATATAACTCTTTAAAAAAAAAAAAATTAAGCAGTTGCAATTGGACCTAACTTAACATTGGTTTCAACAGCTTTCATGGCTTCAAATCTTGGTTCCTTAGCCTGGAATTTGAGCCCAGCATAAAGCTTCATGTAGTCTTCAAAAACAAATTTTGGGTACACTATGTCCTTCTCCTGTGCTTCTTTCTCCACCAGAGCTGGTGCTGGGTAGATAACTGCATCACTTCCAGGGTTGTAGAATGAAGCTATTGACATCCTTGTACCATCAGTTTGAGCCACAACTCTGTGCTCCACACTCTTGTATTTGCCATTGGTAATCACCTATACATGATTAACATATTACAAATATTAGTAACAATGCCTTTAAAAACTTAAATATTTGCAGTTTTAGTTAGATGGAATATTTAAATTATATTGTACCTCAAGTTGGTCACCAAGGTTGATGACAATTGAATGGCGCATAGGAGGCACATCAATCCACTGCCCATCTTTAAGAAGCTGAAGGCCACTGACCTTGTCATCTTGGAACAGTAAAATGATGCCACCAGCGTCTGTATGGGCCCTGAGTCCCTTGATTAGGTCTGGCTTTGGGCAGGGTGGGTAGTTGCTAACTTTAGTGCCAAAGGTTGGACCTCTTGACCCATAAAATGCATTTTTCAGGTACCCTTTCTCAAGGCCAAGGTTCTCACATAACAGGTCAAGAAGCTCCTCTGCAAGTTTCTCCAATTTGACAGCAAATTCCTTCATTACTTTCCTGCAACATTTGTTTTGGGTTACTTTAATCAATTAATATAAAAAATGTTGACGGGATAAAAAAAATAAATAAATAATTGAACTTTTGGGTAGTAATAAAAAATTCAGTGTCATCAACTGACATGTTCTGAAAGCAAATGATCATAGCTTAATCTTTAAAAGAAAACAATGGTTTCTTCTATAAACAAAGGCAGCACTAAAAATCATGGCCCTTCTCTTAGACCATAAATAGTGGTCCAAATAGCACATGAAGGTGCCAAAAATTGAGGGCTTTTTTTTTTTTTTTTTTACCTGTATTCATCATCGAGATCGGGAACTTCAGCAATGTTTGACTCAGGTAGATGGCGAAGGTGGAAGGTACTCTCCCAGTCTAAATCTTTGATCTCACTTTGTACACAGTCTAGCCCTTTGCTTGCAACCATTTCTTTAAATCTCTGCTCCATGCATTTCCTGTAGTGTCCCTTTGTGAAGCTCTCCATTTTGTCCAAGAACTCCGGTTCTATTCCATGGTTAAGAATCTGCAATTCCAGAAAAAAAGAACAGATTAGACTCATTTGAAGTAGAAAAAAAATCATGATTTTGATGATCAAATGAGATTATTTCTTGATGCTGATGATGATGAAAGAGATACATACCTCAAAGAAACCCCAGTTTTCACAGGCATCTTTGATCTTAGCCATGGTGGCGGCTCTCTCATCACCATTAAGCTTCTCTAAGTTGATGATTGGAAACTCCATCTCTATAATCTCTCTTCTGATCTCTCTCCAGAAAAAAAAAATTATGCGTATCTCTCTTTAGTGCTTGTCTCTCTGTTATGTGTAATGATGGTTGTACCAAAGTGGTTGCATTGGCATGGTATTTATAGGCGTGGGAAGTTACAGTAACGACACAAATGTTGTAATTTTGAAAGATGCTGTGGGGGCCCGAAAGAGGTTAACAGGTAAAATCACTACGTGCATAAAAAAAAAATGTCAAAATCATTTTAAAAAAAATATTCCCAAATGTGGAATGCACTAATAAATAATTAGACTTATAATATATATCCAAACAATATATTTTATTGAACAGATTAAAATGAATAATAAAATATTATATCATAGTACTAAAATATTTGATTAAAAGTAGAATTCGATTTATCAACCATCTAACTCTCTCATATTATACCATTAGCTTTAATTATTTGATTAGTTGTTCGAATAAAATGAATATAAAATATTTAAACTATGTCTTAAATTTAACTTACAAATATAATACTTTTAAATAAATAATTTTTTATTTGATTTGTCAGTTTGTTTTTAAGATTTTTGTTAAAAAAGATAGATAATTGAATTTATAATTTTTTAACATATTATTTGAATAATTAATTGACAAAAGTTGTGTCGTATTTTTAATCTGCCCATATGCGTCAATGCTTTCGCTAATTTGAGGCTGCCGCAGGAGTTTTTGGTCAGCGGCAAGACCAAACCTTTTTTTTTTTTACAAAAACAAGTGAACTCAAACTCCAAAAAATCAAATTTTTAATTTTGTAATTATTCTCAACTTATTAGATATTTTTCATAAAACTTGTAATTAATAATTCTTTTATTTTTACTTTCATGATCCATATTTGTAACTAGTATTTTACTATACCGATGAGAAAAAATTATTTAAAAAATAAGCATTGGATATTAGATTTAATGCCCATATGCTATTGAACTACATATCTAAGAGAGATCCCATATATAACATGCATTATATTCTCAAAAAAAAAAAAAACATTCATTAGCAACTTCTAATAAACAATGACATTTTTTCATTAGCATATATGTGAGCTAATGAAACCATATCAACCATTGAAAATTTTCTTTGGTGTCAATATGATTTAGGTAAATTATTCATTCTTTTTCCATTTTTTAATTATTTCTATCAAAATCAAAATCTATATACCCAACTTGTTAGCTGATCAATAAACTCAATTGCTTGTCTATCTCATTTCCGAACTCCTTTTACACAATCTTATATTATCCCAACTTTACATAATTATATTATCATATCATATACGGATTTCACGTTTACGCAACTGATTAAGTAAATATAAGTCTTACGTTTTGCATATTATATTTGATACGACAAAAAGACTATGCAAAATAGAGTTATATACATATTAGTAAGCACTTAATCGTTATAAATTAGCTAGAAATATCGAAGTAGTGTGTAATTTTAAAGTCTAGACGCTTGATTGAATAAAAAAAAAAGTTTAAATGCTTAAATAGTAAACTCTTAAAACTTTAGATATCATTTATGTAATTTTAGTATTTCACAAGAAAACCTCAAGTATTTGGATAATATCAACAATATTTAATAAACTACAAAATGATTTTTTTTTTTAGGGAAGGAATCACAAAATGAATTAAAAAAATAAATAAAACATTTGACTGCAAGTGGACCCATTAATTTGGCAGAGTCCAATTGGGAATTTGGGAGGGTCACTTTTCCTTGTTGAGCCATCACTCCACTTGTATGTAGTGAAATTGGGACCCACTTTGGTGGCTAATTATTCATTTCTTCCCAAATTTTCCTTCATTTAAAGAAAAAAAAAATTAAATTAACGTGGCTATACTACCTTCCATGCACTTGCACCTTCTTTTCGTGCATTCCTTTTCTTTCTTTTTCGAATTTTTTTAATCCTCCAAACAGAACTTAACAATAAATAATAAAAAAATAACTTTGGTCATAAAAATAATAATAAACATGCTTTAAATACTCAAAAGCGAAATCTATCCAGGAAGGTGCCTACCTCTTCATGTCTGAATGGACCCCTTGACAGAGAATCTCAGCCGTTCAATCATTTATGGTCCCAACCTATAAAATGGCTAACTTTTTTTATATTCAATCCCAAGATTGCCCATAACTTTATGCAATTATTATTTTAATATTATTTTAGGTAAAAAATAAATAAAAGACTAATATTTAGAAAATATTATTTACACGTCAGAATTATGATTTTGGTATTTTTTGTTTAAAAAAAAACAAACTGGAGTACTTTAATCACCTTGATTGCAATATAAAAGTAGAAACATAATTTCATTCCAAAAAAAAAAAAGTAGGAATTTAATCCAAAATGGGCAGGGATGTGCATCGGTTGTGTTTGAGTGGGTTGAATTTTTATTTTTTTAAAAAAATTAAAATTGAATTGAATTAAATTTTTAGGACAAATAAGCGGTTGGTTTTTGGATAATCAACTAAATAATAAAAAAGAATTCCTTAACAATCTAACGGTTGTCGCGTGTCTTTACACCTTTGGGTTCGAGTCCCAAAAATAGCGTCTATCAGATTTTCCATCTCATATTCTCAGTACAAATGTTTCACCACTTATTTTATATATATATATTCTATTTTTTGATCATGTCAGTTCTGACCAAAAATTTACAAATAAACAAAAATGAGAACTAAATTGACTCAGTTTGGAATTGAATTTTCGGAACGAGTGGATTTTGCTCACCAATAAAAATGGATGGTCTAATTGATGAAAAGAGTTTTTTTATTAATTATAATTCGATTTAAGATTTATTTATAATAAATATAGGATACTAATATAAAAAATAATAATCATTCTAAAAAAATACTTAACGTATAAACTGATTTAACATTATATTACATTTTAAAAATAGGAATTAATGTAAATTTTTTCGAAAAAAATATTATTTTGGTTTAATAAAATCTGTAATTCATGTACTTATTTTTTTTTTAATTTCTTCTTAACTTACAAAATAACCATTTAAACACTTGAACTTGTTTAATTTTACCAACATTTTTCTTATTATTTAAAATATTTAAATATATATTTTTTAATTTAAAATGAAATTATTTAGATATATAAACTAAATGAAAAATTTATAAATGATATTTTAGTAAATTGAAGTGTCAAAATGATAATTTATAATTTAAAGGTACAAATTGACAAAACATTTTAAATTTAAAGATTTTTTTTAGCTAGTTATAGTGGTTAATTTTCCACCACAAAAAAAAAAACTTTTATATCAATATATCTACATTTTTTTATCATTTGAACTATTTATAGGAGAAAAGTTAAAAAGAGTCATTAAGCTGGATTTGTTATAACAATTTTTGTACCCACATCCTATCACTAAATATGAAAAAAAAAAAAAACTATTTAATCCAATAAATTATATACAACTCTTACATTTAGCACAAAACATTATGAAAACGGGAAAAAAAAAAAGATACATAATGTATGACGAATTATGTGCATGCACACATGGTCGTTACAGAATGACGCATATATATTTTAAACTGCACATGCACATGCTAATAAGGATAAATGAGGTTATAATTAATTAATTTCCAACTTCAATTTTTGTCTGATTATAAGCATTTGATGTTTTCAATAAAATTAATTATTATATATTTTATATAATAAAATTTATTATATTTATATTTATGTACGTTGATATGTGATTTAGTTTAAAAAAAAATTAAAGTATTATCTTGTATATATTATTAATGCCCTTTACTCTAATTAACATGTTCTTATCTCACTTATGAGTGTTACTTGTTTGAAACAAATTTGATGATGCCTTGTTTAGAATCATAATATTAAAAATAATAAGGTTCTTTCTTATTTTAACAAAAACTTATCTTATCCTTTATTTAGTTCAATTTTACTAAAAAATTTATTTCATCATTAAATGAATTTTAATTCTTTATTTGATTCAGTTTTATTAAAAAATTTAATTTATTTTCAAAATGAGTTCATTCAGATGAATTCTTATTTAATGAAATTTATTTGATTTAAATAAATATTTCATAATTTGAATACATTTAAAAATTCTAATAACTTTTTTTTAAAAAAAATTGATTTAATTTTAAGTAATTTTACAAAATTAAAAAGTTCAATTGAAAATGAATTCCATCAAGTTTTCATTTAAATCAAACATTTTCACTTAAATTTACAAATAAATTATATAAAATTTTGTTGAATTTATTTATATCAAATACACACTAAATAGAATTTTTTTTCAAATGAATTCTAAATTCTTATTAATTAAGTGTATTTAATTTAAATGAATATTTTATTAAATAATTTTGTTTAAAAATTTTAATAATTTTTTAGAATTTTATTTAGTAAGAAATTTCATAAAATTAAAAAAATTAAAATTGAAAATACATTCCACAAAATTTTGATTTAAACCAAACATATTTACTTGAATTTGTAAATAAATTTTATAAAATTTTGTAAAATTCATTTATATCACACATACTTAAGTCACAAAGTTATTAATTATGGGAAACAATCTTTTTTATACTGTCTATTGAATTATATATATATTAACACCATAATTGTTGCTATTTTTTTTTTTTAGAGTTAAGACCGGTTTATTTTGCTGTATTTTTTTTACATTTTTTAACATGAGCATGATTAATTATAAAATATTTACTATTCTATCTTATATTTTGATGGAGCTGTAAAATTTTATTATATATAAATTAAATCATAAAACTTATATTAGAATTAAATCATTTTTTCTTAATTAATATATTTACTAACTAAACTTAATACCTCTCTAACAAATTTCTTAACACAAAAAGAATATTCTTAATTAAGATTTTCCAACTATCATTTAATTAGTTCATCATATCTTATCCAAGCATGTTGGATATCAAATTAAGGGTCCTACATTGCTCAACAATCACCCAATTACTAATCAAATTAAAATTAACATGTAACTACAACATCATGTGATTTATTTAATGAAAAAAACAAATTATAATGACATGGTTGAGTTGTATGTTGCTATGACAAATTCCATATTTAACATATCAAATCTTTCTTTGTCTGTCTTTATATCTTATTTGTGGCATCAAATTTTTCTTAATTATTTCTGATAATTTGTATATATAAAGTTAAAGTCCAAAGAAAGTTTTTATTTAGACGTCTTATTCCAAACAAATTTTATAATTAGTACATTTTGTATATATATAAATGAGCTATACAATAAATCATAGCCATCTTAATTTGTATAAACTCTGCTTATCACACTCCATCTAGTAGGATTCCCACAAGAACGAAGCGCACAGAAGGCATTACGAATCGGAGCAAGCGGACATAAGAAGTGATGTTTTTTGGGTTTTAATTGATTTTTTTTTAAAAAATATTTTGTTAGAAAATAATTGTTTATACTTTTTGATACTTAGTAAGTCTATAATTTTTTTTTTTGTTAAATTATTTCACCGGTACCCATATTAAAAACTATTTACATTTATTTTTGTACTTCTAATTATTAATAATAAAATTTTTATATAAGTTAAATATTTAGATTTCATTTTTATTATGTTTTAGGTGGAAACCCAAGAAAGAAGCAGATAACTTTGGTCGACATTGTGGGGGACTAGAAAGAACCACTAAGATGTGAAACCCACTCTTTTTTTTCATTATAATATATAATATAATATACTTTTGACAAAATAATAGCATGTAAGATGTATTATTATAGCAACCCAAGATGAAAGTCGACCAATGCTACAAGGACCTACATTAGATTGTCCTTGACACATTTATTTTATTACATAAAACAATAAAACCATTCTTGCTTGATTCGATCTTTCTTTTATTAACCTTTAAAGTTGATATTGCAATGACATATTCTAAAATTTTTAAAATTAAATTGTTGCTTTGTAAATAAAGTAAAAAATTATGGGTGATTGATTAGTTAAGTGATAATTTCTTTTTAAGGGTTTTTTAAGGTGTATGGTTTGAATTCTACTGTCGTTAAACTATTATGTAGTGTATCGATACCTAAATTATATGAACTCTATATTAACCAAAAAATAAAGTAAAAAAATCGTATAATAATATTCAAAAAAATTATTTTCACCGATTGCTCGATATCCTAAGAATTTTGTATGTTAAAAGAAATGCGTGTATATATATATATATATATATATAAGAAAAGCAGGAATAGTGACTCAATTCTACATTGTTTTTGGTTTGAAAAATAAAAATAATATTAGGTTGTCTTTCTTTTTTCCAGCCAATGTTTCCTTGTTAAGCCATTGATATGACCATTACCTATCTTCTGCTTGACGATGATACCGTGTTTTTTTTTTCTTGAAAAGAAAAGCAAAAGGAATTAAAAAAAAATTAAAAATAAAAGAAGAAGAAACTTTGTCAAATATAGAGACTAAGTGGTGGGGTTAGTTACACCTACTATGCCCAAACTTCTCACTAATTTTTATTAAAATACCAAACTTTCATTTTATCACTTGAAATCTCCTAACATTTTTCATGAATCCAATAAAACTATCTAATGACATTTTCTGATAGTCGGTGATGATGTTAATGCTGACATGGATGTTGAGGTATCATTGACAAAAAGTCGTGGCCATGTCAACTGAGGGTTAATTACACCCACGGCGCCCAACCTTTTTACTTGTTTCCAGTAAAATATCAAACTTTCTTTTAGTAACTTAAAACCTCCCAACGTTTTTCATGAATCTCACAAAACTATCTACTGACACATTTCAATCGT
Source organism: Mallotus japonicus (assembly GCA_949634005.1). NCBI lineage: Eukaryota > Viridiplantae > Streptophyta > Magnoliopsida > Malpighiales > Euphorbiaceae > Mallotus > Mallotus japonicus. The sequence goes on from CATIWK010438551.1 coordinate 19,433, forward strand.
TGGTGATGACGTGGATGCTGACATGTCAAGTTTTTTAATAACTCAAAATATGACAAAAATAAAGTAGTGGCCACGTCATTGAATGTTAGATGATGTGGCCCACTATTACTCTCTCCTTGCTAAACTTTCCAAAGAAGCTTCAAAGCCATCATGATTTACAGCTCACGTTTTCTCTTTTATGCATTCTATCAAACATCATATGAGAATCTTCAAACACCAATAATTACCATACACAATATTCTCCTTCTCCTTATCCATCCTAAGCTCACAGCTCCCCAATATGTACTTCAGGTCTCATCAATAAAAATGTTGATTGGATATGTACTTTATATATTATTGAGACCCGAAGTACATATCCAACTGAAAAAAATTAGAAAAAAAACTTGGCACATCAGCATCCACATCATCACCGACGACTGGAATGTGTCATTAGGTAGTTTTGTGGGATTCATAAGAAACGTTGGGAGGTTTCAAGTGACTAAATAACAGTTGAATATTTTACTAGAAACTAGTGAAAAGGTTGGGTATTGTGGGTGTAATTAACCCTCAGCTGACATGGCCACTACTTTTTGTCAGATGACATGTCAGCATCCACGTCATCATCAGCGATCGGAATATGTCATTAGGTAGTTTTGTGAGGTTCATGAGAAACGTTGGGAGGTTTTAAGTGAAAAAATGAAAGTTGGGAATTTTAATGGGAATTAGTAAAAATTTTGGGTACCGTGAGTGTAATTAACCCACACTTTACTTAAAAATTAAATTCTCAGTGCCTAGTTAAAAAGATTATTAATGTGGTTAAACTTTTAAATATTATATATGATAAATTATTCGGTTATTCATATTTTACATGAATTAAATAATAAAATATTTGTTGACCCTTTGCATGATCAAGGTCATGATCAATCTCAAAACAACCTTGGTTTTGACTTTAATAATCAATTTTTGTTGCTAACATTTACATTTAAGTGTGTTTATAAGTTAGGATAAAAAAAGATACATTTGGAGGTTCAAAATTCAAATTTTTCAAGCTGAAGGCTCTCCTCATGAGCTCCCCTCATGACTGGGAGCTATGGTCATGAGCAGGAGCCTAAAGAGAGCAAAAATGGAGCTAAGGGTCTGCGCTGCTCATGGTCTTGAGCGGCTCGTGAGGAGCAGGTACGATTGTGAGGAGCAGTCTTAGCAGCTCTCTAACGGCTAGCTAAAGCCCCAACAGTCATATCTTTCATGGCTCACGATTATTAGCCTCCCTTACGACCGTGAGCGGCGTTTCGACTGCAAAAAGCTAATTTTCATTAAATGAAGAATAGTGGAGATTGGGGATGCAATTAATGGCCTCCAACAGCTAGATTTCAAGTCCCCTCTATAAATACACCTTTGAAAACTTCATTTGGAGAGTTACACACTTTGATTGAGCACTTAATTTATTATTAGCATTTGTAAAGCTCATTAATTCTCTTATATATTTCAATTTATTGAGTGTGGATTTTTTGTTCTAGCTTCAGTTCTTTTTCTTATTTCGTGGGTTGAAAAGGGAAGTGAGGAACTAAGTTTAGAAGGAATTGGTTTAAGTGTTAGCCATTAAAACACTTGGGGTTTTGATTTTAAGAAGTGAGCCAAGAAAACTCTTTGTGTAAGGTTTAAGTGTAAGCCTTGAAAACAATTAGAAAAAGGTTTTGAGTGAGCCTTGAAAACTTAAGTTGTAAAGGTTTGAGTTGAGCCTTAAAAAAACTCTTTTGTAAACTCAATCTAAATAAATAGATTGGAGTGGGTTGAAAATCCTAACTTGGGGATAAGTTAGGTGGAGATGTAGGATTAGTTATAATCCAAACCCCTTAATTGCTTGTGTTCATCTCTTCATCTCTTAATCTCTTAATCTTTTTTTGATTATCTTTAATTTTCTTTAAACGCCATTAATCCTTGTTTTATTTCTTTAGCCCTATTCACCCTCTACGGCATTTTCATTTGGTATCAGAGCTTGGGTTCTAGGTGCTTAACTGTTAGAATTCAAGATCATGGGGAGTGAATTTCTTTCTTTTCAAACCTATAGACACTTCTTTGATGGGAGTGACTATCCTTTTTGGAAACATAAAATGGAACTTTATTTAAATAATGATCCCATAAGACTTTTGGATGTAATTCTTGATGGGTGGAATCCTCCTATAGAAAAAGTGGAAGGAGTTGAAGTTCTAAAAGATAGGAGAGATGAACACAAGATAACTTTATTTAAATAGTGATCCTATAAGACTTTTGGATGTAATTCTTGATAGGTGGAATCCTCCTATAGAAAAAGTGGAAGGAGTTGAAGTTCTAAAAGATAGGGGAGATGAACACAAGATAAAAAAGGAAGAAACTTTCAAAAATAAGAGAGCCATGACCATTCTCCTTGCTTCTATGTCAATAGATGAAGGAGGCAAGCTTCAATAATGCATTTCAGCTAAGGAGATGTGGAAAACTTTAGAGAACCACTATGAAGGCAACATCCAAGTTAGATCAAAGAAGGTTCAACTCCATGTCTATGAGTATGAACTCTTCAAGATAAAGCCTCATGAGTCTATAACCGAGATGACCAATAGTTTGAATTCCCTCTTGACAACCTTGAGAAAATTGGGCAAGCACTACTCCAAAGAAGAAGTCAACACCAAAATCTTGAGAGTGCTACCCAAGAAGGATTGGGAATCCTCCATTGAGGAAGCTCATGATCTTTGCAAGCTTTCAACTGATGTTCTTATTGGTAAGTTTTTCACTCATGAGCTTACCTTAAGATAAATGGAAGAGAAACAATAAGGCAAAGAAGAAAAGAAGAAAAGATTTGTGTTTAAAGCGTCACAAGACTTAAGTGATGAAGATGACATTTGAAGACTCAAGTGAAGATGATGAGGAGATTGCATCATTCACTAAGTACTTCATGGAGTACTTGAGAAAGAAGAACTTGAACAAGCACAAGGAATCCAAGAGAGGTGGATTCAAAAAGGCCAAGGAAGTTATATGCTTAAAGTGCAAGAGACCCGATCATATTCAAGATGAATGTCCTAACCTCAACACAAGCACAAGGAAGCAAAGGAGAAGAGAAAAGCTTTCAAAGCCACTTGGGATGACTCATCTGAATCTGTGATGGAGGAGGAGCAACAAGAGCCATCAAACTTTTGCTTTATAGCCTTAGAGAATGCATTTGAGGTACCTCTCTTGTCAAATTCTTGTGATGATTTGTGTGATGATAAGCTTGGTGATAATGAGGATCTTGATGATGAGAGCTTCTCAGTTAGAAAATTAGTTTTAAAGTGTCAAAAATTACATTCAAATAAAAAGTTTTATAAATAAAAGTTTTTAAAGTTGTCTAAAAGCTTTGAGCATTTGAAATTAGAATTTTCAAATGTTAGTTCTTCAAATGAAAAATTAACTCTTGATTTGAAAACATCAATCTCTTTGAAAGAAAATCTTAATAATGTTAAGAAAGAAAATGAGTTGCTTTCAAAAGAGATTTTAGAACTTAAAGGCACCATTTCTAAATTTCAAAAAGGGAAAGAGACTTTTGATTATCTCCTAGATAGTCAAAGGTCTCATGGTTTGAAATATGGACTTGGTTTTTCTAATGGAGCCTCTACATCATCAAGTCCCCCTAAGTTTGTTAAAGCTACTCTTGCTTCATCCTTAATTTCTTGTGAGAGCTCTAAAGCTCAAGATTCAAAGACCAAGAGTCTTAAGAATCCAAATGCTAAGGGAGAGCCTTTAAAGGCTAATATTTCCAAGGCTTAAGGTTTCAAGCCTAAGGCTAAAAAACCCCAACCCCATCATGCATATATGTATCATAATAAAAGGCACACACATATGCACATTAGGCCTAAAATTTTTTTGCATTATTGTGATTGTAAGTTGCACATTCATACTAGACCTTTTGTGTTTAGGAAAGCCACCAACCACCTTAGCCATGATTCATTTCCAAAGGTTGGTAGGCAAAATGGATTTTCAAAAACCAAATGTTTTATTGCATGAAATTTGGAAACAGTAATAATGTGTGCTATTAGCCTACTATAGAAAACTTCATCTCAACCTTTTATCTATGCACTACTTTGAAAGCCACAAACCTAGACCAAATAAGGTTTGGATCCAAAAGGTTGTTTGATGACTTTTACTATATGCAAATTATTGATAAATTGATAAAATTAACTTACTTAGCTTATCAATAAACTTGCACACATTAAAATGTTCAAAGAGAATTTGACCCTTTGCATGATTGAAATGATTCTCATTGTTATTCAAATTTTATTCTCATTTAGAATCATTTGTTTTACTTGGTATTTTATTTTATACACTCTCTTTGAACTACATATTGACGATCATAATTACTATTGCCAATTTATTAATGTCTGATTGTCATATACTTCATTTTTTTTTTCATTTTTTTTAATGACAATTGGTATTTGCAACTTGTTGATAAACCAATCTCTATGGTTTGTCAATAAATATGCAAACTTCAAGCTGTCCTAAAAGGAATTTCACCTTTGCATGATCAAAATATTTTTCAAACTTTACTTAATTTTGATATGTTATTCCATCATCCCTTTTCAATTGGTATTAAAACCCCTTGGTATCAAATTTTAATTTCAATTGATATCATCTTTATCTTTCAAATGGTATGCATATTATTCAATTAGTATCTTAAAAAGGGGGAGAATAAATGGCATGATTATTCTTTTAATGCCTTGTTTTATGTTTTATAAAGGGGAAAGAATTTTTTTTTAAATTAATATTCGTTTCACTTATTTTTCATATTTTACTTCCTCCCTTTTTAACTTTGTCAAAGGGGGAGAGAAATTTAGCATTTTGAATGATAAAACATGCTTGAATTATGAGTAAAATGCCAAAGGGGGAGAACTTAAATACTTGATATATTTTATTCAATGTTTGATATGTTTAACCTCCTAAGCATACATTGAGGGGGAGAAATTTTTAAACGTCATGGTATATGATTGAGGGGGAGCATTGTGAACAAATGCACACATTCACTTAGAGGTTTTTATTTGTCATTAAAAATTGATTATCAAAATCAAAAAGGGGGAGATTGTTGGCCCTTTGCATGATTAAGGTCATGATGAATCTCAAAACAACATTGGTTTTGACTTTAATAATCAATTTTTGTTGCTAACATTAACATTTAAGTGTGTTTATAAGTTAGGATCAAAAGGATGCATTTTGGAGGTTCAAGAGTCAAGTTTTTCAAGCCAAAGGTGCTCCTTACGAGCTTCACTCACGACCGGGAGCTATGGTCACGAGCTGGAGCCTGAAGAGAGTAAGAATGGAGCCAAGGAACTGCGTTGCTCATGGTCGTGAGCGGCTCGTGAGGAGCAGGTGCCGCTCACTAGCGCTGCTCATGGTCGTGAGTGACTCATGAGGAGTAGGTCACGATCGTGAGGAGCAGTCTTGCTAGCTCTCTAACCGCTAGTTGAAGCCCCAATGGTCATATCTTTCGTGGCTCACGACCATGAGCGGCGTTTTGACTGTAAAAAGTTGATTTTCATTAAATGAAGAATGGTGGAACTTGGGGATGCAATTAATGGCCTCCAATAGCTAGATTTCAAGTCCCCTCTATAAATACACCTCTGAAAACTTTATTTGGAGAGTTACACACTTTGATTGAGCACTCAATTTATTCTTAGCATTTGTAAAGCTTATTAATTCTCTTCTATATTTCCATTTATTGAGTGTGAGTTTTGTGTTCTAGCTTAGGTTGTTCTTCTTTTTATTTCTTGGGTCGAAAAGAGAAGTGAGGAACTAAGTTTAAAAGGAATTGGTTTAAGTGTTAGCCATTGAAACACTTGGGGTTTTGGTTTTAAGAAGTGAGCCAAGAAAACTCTTTGTGTAAGGTTCAAGTGTGAGCCTTAAAAAAACTCTCTTGTTAACTCAATCTAAGTGAATAGATTGGAGTGAGTTGAAAATCCTAACTTGAGGATAAGTTAGGTGGAGATGTAGGATTAGTTATAATCCAAACTCCTTAATTGCTTGTGTTCATCTCTTCATCTCTTAATCTCCTTTTAATCATCTTTAATTTTCTTTAAACACCATTAATTTTTGTCTTATTTCTTTAGCCCTATTCACCCCCTGTAGGGCATTTTCAATATTCAAAAGTAAATAAAATATGATACAAAACTTTACACAATTAAAATTAAAATTATATAAAATTTAATTAATTTTATAAAGACTTAAAAATTCAAAAGCTTTTAAGGTGTAATTAAATTTGAAAAGTTTGAAGTCGGCAAGATAAAATTACTAACTCACAAATTTTATACAGCAAAAAAAGCAAGAAAAGGTTACGCAAAAAAATTAACAATATTTTTAAAGAATAATTGCCAAATTAACTATATACTAGAAAACAAAAAAATGTCAGTTTTTGCATCAAAATAATAGAGAAATAGAGAAACCAAAATATCTATTAAAGCAAATGAATTATGTCCTCTAAAGTGAACCTAGGAGTGTTTATGTTCAATTTCGTCGGTTGAGAGCAAAAATTTCTAATCAAACCAATAAAATTGGTTTTTGAACACTTCAAATTTTAACTAAACCAAGTAATATTAAAAATATCCAAACCAAAATTATTTAGATTCGGTTTGGATAGTCAGTTTGAAAAGTAAATGAATGAACAAAAAAAAAAAATTGAACGTACCACAAAAATTAACTTAAAATCATATGCTCAAAATAACAATATAAACGTCATCCAAAACATAGAAATTCAGCATATTACTTAAACTTCTAAAAAATTCAAAACATAATTTATAAACTAGTAAAGTAAATTTTTGTTCAATCACGTGTTCCAAAACATTCATCCATCAATGGTGGCTTGCTACAAATTGGATTTAACACTTGATCCTGAAAATTCTACAAGCAAAAGAAAAAAATTACATTTAAAAAATTTTATATGCAGAATTTTCAGCAATGTGTGCAGAATTTTAAAAGTCTATAAGTTTAGGAAACTAGAAAATTATCAGCATTAATATCTCGTGTGTGTATATATATATATATATATTTTAAAAAAAGACAGTTTTACACTAATATTATTGGTTCGATTCGGTTTTATTGGATTTTTTTTTTCTTAATCCAAAACTAAACCAAAAATCATTTTATAAAAATTTCAAAACCATAACCATCCATATAACCACTTGAACCATGAATTTTGGATTTGCTTGAATTGAATCAATTTAATTTGGTCGGTTTGTTTAATTTTTATGTAGCCCTAAGTGAACCTATTGACATATATACCCAATTTAGAAAGTAAAGAACATAATCAATTTTCTTTTTTGCCCACAATTAATTAACATAATATTAATGATTTACTTTAATAGAAATTTTTTTATAAAAATAAAATAAATATAAAGAAAATCAAAAGAAAAAATAAGGGGGTATACAATGTTGTTGGGGCCAAGTTTTTGAATAGTTATACGTGATGAAAAATATTATATTTTCTATTTAAATTAAGGTGGAATTGTATTTTATCATGACTATGCATTTAATTGATTAATTTTGGACATGATTGTTTACTTCTTAAGAGAAAAGTACTCTTATAAATTATGGAAATTGTTTATGCAAATATTTTTGATAATTTTTTAAGAATATTTTTGGTTTTGGGAGGCAATATATAAGGATTTTATTTTTTATTTTTAAAGAGCAAATAATACTTATGAAAAAAATATACTATATTACTATGATAAGGTCACCTCTATAATAATAAATGTATTAAAATTATAAAATTAAAAAATTATTTTAAAAACAAAATTAAATACCTAATTTTAATTAAATTATTGAATAATTAATAATATTTTTTGAAGATTTTTTATGAATTTTTTAAGGAAGAATAGTGAGTTTTTAAGAATCTTTTTAAAAGTAAATTTTTATTTATGATATTTTCTGAATATAATATAAATAAGCATAAGATTTGACAAATATATACAAGATTTTAAAAAATAAAAATATATTACCAAAATCGTATCCAAGATTTTAGAATATGAAAATCATTTTTGAAACCAATATATTAAAGGACACAGTTGATATTATATTTAGCATTAATTAGTTTGTGCCAAATGTTTATGGTACAATTTGTGCCAAATATATTTTCTATATATATATATGGCACAAGCTGTGCGAAAATAATTTGGCACAAATCATTTAATGAAATTTATAATTACTAATATACCCTTAAGCACATTGACTCCAAAGCTAGGTACAGATTTAAAAGGAACTAAATATTTAGAAGTCAAACTATATAAAAATGAATCAAATCTTATCTTAAAACTCGACCATAAAAGTAGCCTAACATTTCAATACTGTAATATGTGCAATTTTTGAATGCTTAGTTTAGAAACTTTGAATTAAATAAATAACAAAAACTAAACCTTCAAAATTCATCAATTATTCAATTTTAATTAGTTACAAGAAATTATTAGGACTGATTGATATTTATTCTTTCAAATTTTTGTATTTGTTATACATTTAAAAAAAAAGTTATACTAACAAAATATTAAATTTTACTATTTTATTTTTTAAATTAGAAAAACAAGTTTTCACTAATAAAGAACTTATAGAAAACAGTTTATTTTGTTTTTAGCTACTAATTGATAAATGTATCATTACATCTTTGGTTCTTTGCTAATTAAATATTTAATGCATATTCTTTACCAAATTGTGTTGTATATACATATTTTCCAGTCATTAATTAAAGAATGATAAGTTGTTGTTTTTTTTTTTGAGCTATAAATAATACACACTTTTGATCGGGGATATGACATACTCTTTCATAAAACTATGGCAATTTATTTTTCTTTGTAAAAAATTAACACGCATCAGGGGTGCACACGGGTTTGAAAAATTCAGGAATTTAAAATTTCCAAAACTGTACCAAATTTCATAAATTTTAAAATCTCCAGTACGAGTATCAAATTTAAAAAATTCATACATGTATCATTTCATTTTTCGAGATATAGTTCGGTACAGTGTTTCGGTTCTTTCGAAATGGATCGGTATAATTCAGTTCAAAACGGGGATCCGAAGATTTATGCTATATACTAATTTATATTATTAATTGAATTTATATTTAATACTAAAAAATAAGAATGTATTAATTTTTGTAATTAATATAGTATAAATCATTGTTGACCAAAAAAAATTATAAACTATTAAAAAAGCATTATAGTTATATCTTTGAGAAATTTTATAATGATCTTGCCTTTTGATGAATTTGAAGATCAAACCAATAATATCATGTCATTTAGGGTTCACCCATATACTATTAGATTTTAGTTTTTATCAGTTTAATTTTTATTTTTATTTTTGAGGGAATCACTTTAATTAAATACTCAATTTTTATTGGTTTGACTTTCTAACTCATTATAAATCAGAACTACTATATAATGTCTCTGTATTTTATATAGTATTACAGATCAGAAGAGCTCCGTCAATGTAATTAAGGAATAACAACCAGAAAATTTAAAATTTTAGTGAGATTTTATTTTGATATTTCTAGATTGTACTGTTATTCTTATTATTATTTTATTAAGATGTACTTTTAATCTTCAATGAATGTTTCTCAAAAAAAAAAAAAAATCTTCAATGAATGAAAGGTTCATCTTTTTCTATAATATATATATATATATATATATATAATTTAAGTGACAAATATACCCTCATTAAATATTTAAATTTTTTAAAGACTAATTGTTATATAGATTTAACTTAAAAGATATTTTTACCATCATTCAAAAAATATTTCAGGATCAAATATATTTTTGAAAGATATGGTCATAAAGAAGAAATTACTTTGCTAGAATTTTGTCCATGCCAAGCATTCTGATGTGGTGAGTGTGTATACACCGATTTCGACAAAAAAAAAAAATTATGAATTTATTTGGATACTAACAAAATAAATAAATTAGTTAATAATAATATTTAATCTATATAATTATTGCTCAAACCTCACACCTCAGTATAGTAAATATATAACTCAATTACTCAACTCCTATTTCATTCAATTACTTGAATTTTTGATGCTTAATGTTCTTATTAACATTAATAAATAAAGTGAAATAAATATTTTAGTTATATTATATTTTAAGAAAATTCAAACACAATTCATTACAAGTTTTATATGAATTGTGTTTGAATGTTCTTAAAATATAATATAACTAAAATATTTATTTCTCTTTATTTATTACTATATATATATATATATGTATAACTTGTAATGAATTGTGTTTGAATTTCCTTAAAATATAATATAACTAAAATATAACTCAATTACTCAACTCCTCTCACATTCAATTACTTGAATTTTTGCTAATATATATATATATATATATATATATATATATATATATTGTGTTTGAATTTTCTTAAAATATAATATAACTGAAATATAACTCAATTACTCCCCTCCTATCTCATTCAATTACTTAAATTTTTGCTACTGTAATGAATTGTTAAGCCAAAATCCAGGCAAAAATAGAAGAAACTCCGCTGAAAGTAGGGAAATATATATATATATATATATATATATAACACTAAAATATAACTCAATTACTCAACTCCTATCACATTCAATTAATGAATTGTTAAGCCAAAATCCTGGAAAAAAATGGAAGAAACTTCGCTGAAAGTAGGGAAATATATATATATATATATATATATATTTAGTTTGAATTTTTTTTAAATAAAATATAACTCAATTACTCAACTCCTATCTCATTCAATTACTTTTATTAAAAAAAAATCTCATTCAATTAATTGAATTTTTACTACCATAATAAATTGTGTTTGAATTTTTTTAAAATATAATATAACTAAAATATTTATTTCTCTTTATTTATTATTAGTTATATATATATATATATATATATATCGCAAAAATTCAAGTAATTGAATGTGATAGGAGTTGAATAATTGAGTTATATTTAGTTATATTGTATTTTAAGAAAATTCAAATACAATTCATTACAAGTTATATATATAATTCATTACAAGTTATATATATATAAACAAAATTCATTACAAGTTATATATATATATATATATATATATATATATACACACAATTCATTACAAGTTTTATATTTATATACACAATTCATTACAAGTTATATATATATATATATATATAAATATTGATACCTAATTCAAGTAATTGAGTTATATTTAGTTATAAAACTTGTAATGACTTATATATATATATATATATATATATATAACTTGTATTGAATTGTGTTTGAATTTTCTTAAAATATAATATAACTAAATTACTTGAATTAGGTATCAATATATATATATATATAAATTTTCTTAAAATATAATATAACTCAATTACTCCACTCTTATCTCATTCAATTACTTGAATTTGTCCTACCGTAATGATTTGTTAAGCCAAAATTCAGGAAAAAAAATGGAAAAAACTCTACTGAATAAGATAGGAGTTGAGTAATTGAGTTATATTTTAGTTATATTATATATCATATTTTAAGAAAATTCAAATACAATTCATTACAAGTTATATATATATATATATATATATATATATATTGCTAATAAAATAAATAAATTATATATTAAAAATTAACAATAGTTAAAAATAGTCCGCGTAACGTGCGAGCACATGACTAGTTTCGAATTTAAATTTTAACTATTATTCTCTACTCTTATTAATGAGAGAATGTCATTTCATAATAAATATTTAAAAATAATTATTTTTTATAGTGTAACTCACGGTCAACTTGACTTCTATTTAACAAAAGTATACCTATCAACCAAAAAAAAAAAATAATAATAATAATAAAGGGCTGTTTTTCCAGAGAGGTCGGCTGGTGGAATTAAAAAAAATGTCATGAGATTCAATGAAGCAAATAATCATTTTGAAGAAAACTTCATTCATAAAAGAAATTAAAAAAAAAAAAAGCATTGCACATGCATTACTACAGTATTGATTTCAAAAACCTTGTGATCACCATGGACCATCATCAACCCCACTTAATTATATTTCTACAGTCCTTATTCTTTTTGCTTTCTTTGCATTCATGAATTGCACTCAATTTTTTTTTTAATGCAAACAAAAATCTTATCCAAATAATTGATATGCATATCTCATCCTCTCAACCTTTCCATATCAAAACCAACAACAATACTCACTTCATCATGCTTCAAATACCGTGTTTTGTGTCCCATCCCAAGCCCCCATTTGAAGCCTCAATTGACCAAATTATATGATTGAGTTCTTTTTTTTTCTTAGAAAAAAAAATTAATTTGATAAATTTTTATTTTTTATATATGCTATGAAATAAATATGAACATGCCTAAAAATTAATGAAATGTTCAGTCAGCATGCAAATCACGTATCAGTACTTTATAAAAAAAATTAAATACCAGCATTATAAATTAAGTTTTTGTAAATTTTAAGTTAAAAATAAGTGATCTCATAATAAATAAATTATAGAATCACTAAAAAAATTCAAGCATCAACAATTTTTTCTCATTGGATAAGCCTTCCAGCTCTGAAGAGAATGCCATTCATTATGTTCTATATATTAGTCAAAAATTCCATTTTTCACATGATAAAATTTGGCAAGAATCAATTAAAAATCAATTATGTGCCTAATTTTTACAATCAATTGTGATTATTCTTCAAAAATGCTGGCACGTTCTTCACAAGATATATATTTGTTGTGACACATATTCAATTTCAATGCCGTGGCAAAGCCCTCCATCAGGTGGGTGCTATAAAAGTATAAATACATCTGCTCTTCAATTCAATTACCAATTATTATTGTTTAAGAAAATATATATTATCATCATAATCATCAATTAAATATAAAACCCATCATATATTAATATATGCACATTATTTTAATTTAATATCTTGGAACATATTTTATGTATATAAATGATAACTTGTTTTCCGAAACCTCTGAATCCTGCAAACAAACAATCAACAAAGGGTAAAGTGAGAAATGGGGAGAATCTCCACAAACCCTTTGATACCTAAGTCAGGGACTGTAGAGATAGAGTTTAGAGAGATAAAGAGAATAATGAGCGAAAGGAATAGAATGCCCAAGAATGAGAGATGTGAGGAGTATTTTATGGAGATAGTGATGCTCAAACTTGGGAGGAATAAGATTCCTCATATGTGTAGGACTTGTGCGTATGGAGGAGCATTCTCCTTATCCGGAAGTCTTCTTATTCAGGGATTCTCTTCTTATTTGGATTGGACATTATTCCTCTGCAAGTAATTTTTCTTTAGGATGATTAACTTTTATTAGAATAGGAATATATATGTGGGGTATCAATAAATAAATAATTATGTCATAATAAATGATATCATCAATAGTTGGAAAAGTTATTTTATAGTAAAATACATTTTTATGTTGAAATGGCTTAAATTTATTTTGAATTCAACATTTGTTCGGTGGGATTCAAGTCAACAAATTATATTAGTCCATTAGAAGTTAGTAAGTAGTACATGGAAATTTCATGTTTTAATTATTTTTCTTCACTTGGAAGTTGGCATGCATTAACTATGAAAACTAGGTACGACCGATCCTTAAAATCAATTCATAAAGCTTACTTTTTTTTAATGATATTTTTTAATGAAATTTTTTTATTATTTTTATAATTTTATTTGGGTTAAATTGAATTAGTTAAAATTTAGTAAGTTTTAAATACCGATGATTTAGATAAAAAAACATCAGGTTAAGAAAGTTGCTCTCTTTTTCTCATCAATTAGAGTTTATTTTTTTAGAAATCAAATCAGAAATTTTTATTTTTAAATATACCAGGTTGTTATGAAAAAATAAAATTTTGAAGTTATAATTTAAATTAATATATAAAGTGAGTCAAATATATATATTTTTAAAATATAAATAATCATCAAATGTAAAGGATTCATATATTTTTAATTTGAAGTCATTTACGTATAAGTTATTATGTTCGATATTGTAAAATTGATTTTTTTTTTTGAGAATAATATTGTAAAATTGATTATGTCTAAGCATATAGTCATAGACTAAAAGAAATGCATATTTTCCTCATTAATTTTGTGTAATTTGGTAATCTTCTTTTAATTATCTTATTGAAGATGTGCCTTACAATTTGAATTTTGACTCCTAATGATCTTATCAAGAGAAGTTCCTTTTGCCTTAACCTCAATTATCACGTAATTCATCAATAAATAGTTATGAGAATTAAAGAAGTTTCAAGTTCTAAATTTTCTTTCTAATATTATCTACTGATATTTATGAAATTTTATTATTTTCTTTCTAATATTATCTCCATCTCTTTAGCACACTCCAACAACATTGGTTTAACTTTTTAAGACTTCTTCGAGCATATCAGTTTCCTCAAGAGATCGATGGCATTTAGAGCAATTAGAGCTTTCCTCCATTTTTTTAGAGCATAAATAGATACTTATTATTTATTATATAGTCCACAATATATTCAACCTTAATAAGAAAAAAAATGGATTTTTGTACCAAAGATAGTCAAAAAAATTTTCTACATAGAGTTAAAATATTGACTGTTGAACCCAAAATATGGAATGCGTTTGATAAACTAAGAAATTTTAATGATGGCGGCTCTTTGAACTCAAATAATTAACAATTCAAAATTTTTAAAAATTGTATTAATAGATATTCAGTTAGTGATGATATTTTTTTTAGAATTTTATGCAATAATTTATATTTTTAAGTTAAATGAGTTTTTAACATGTAATGCATTTGAGTGGCATCAGTGAATCGTACAATAAGAGATAATTATTTTTTTTTAAATTAGGTTAAAATTAATTTTATAAGGTAGAATTTGAAACCTACACCTTATAATATTTTTGGAGAAAAGTACCAGAGTAGTATTTTTTTTTTTTGAAAAATAAATCTTTCATTCATTGAAGACCAATAATATATTTTGATGAACATATAATATGAATAAAGTACAATCAAGAAGTATCGAAAAAAACTCTCACTGAAGATATGAAACTGTTTGTCGCTATTCTTCAGTCGCGTTGACAGAACTATTTTGATTTGCAACTCGATGATTTGTTTAACAATTTTTATGGTCCATTCATAGAGTTCATTAGCCATAAAATCAACTCTATGATTTTTAATTGAGTCCCATTGTAAAAATACTGACAAAAATTTCATAATAGAGAGAATTATAAACTCCATAAAGGAGAACCCTATAAAGAGATTAATAACTTTACGAATGAAGAATAAAAAAATAAAAATAAAAAACAAAATAAAATAAATAGATTAAAAATCTATATTTATTGGACAAAAAATAAAATAGAATAAAAAAAATAATAAGAAATCACCATCAATTTAAAAGATGATTGACAATAATAAAAAAAAAGAACTTTTAACGAAGAAATCTAAAAAGAAAAGCAAAAAAAAAAAAAAAAGCGGATAGGGTTATTGGTACACGAGTAGTTTTATTCCTTCTTTTCTTATCCTTTAATGTCGGCTGGCAAAATAATATCAGTTTTTGGAAGAACATCCAAACCACAATATAAAAAGTTATCTTAAAACAATTAAAAAAGGTCACTATTGTAGTTGTTTTTGCCTCTTCTAAATATGTATTAGCTTAAAAAATTAGCTCAAGGTTCTTTTGCCATATAAGTAACTTTTGGAAATAATTAATTTTTCTTAATTTGCATAAATTCTAGTACTAGACAAGTGGAGATCAAAGAGAGTCAAATTCCAAGTGTGTACAATAATTGGTTAATATAGAAAAGGAAAGAGCAATGGAGCCAAAGTATGTCTTATCACAACAAAGGTTTTCATTTGAATATGTGGCTGCAATTCGTTTGACCATCGAAAGATCTAACATACGAAACTTGGTCACAACCTTCCTACTTTGGCTGCTTCAATGGACAAGAAATATGTATACGTATAGTCAATTTGATTTTACACTTAACGTATGGGTGAAGATTTTTGCACTCTATTATTAATGTTTTTAAGATGTGAACGATATAAATATCTTTAACTTTAATATCTATTTGTGAATTTATTTAAGTTTTTTTTTTATAAATTATAATCTTTATGAAAAATAAATTATTTTTAATTTTTACTATTTAAATCACTTTCAAAATAAAAATTATTTCTAATGAACTTAAATATTTACCATTTAAAAAAATTATGTAGTCATTACTTTAATGATATAAGAACCGTATACGTATAAGTTATTTTTTGTTTTATGTATAAATTATTTTTTGATATTAAATGGTTGAACATATTTTTCTATTCTTATTCATATCATTTTATAATTTTTTTTAAAAGATATTAGACCCATAAATATATTAATTAATATATATATATTATTCATATCATATGATTTTATTTTAACAAGTAAATATTTTCCTACACTACTAAAATAATTAAAAAAAGATATAAAAATATGACAGTTAAAATCTATAATAATTATTCTAATATTACGTTTTTTGAGAAAATAACAGGAAATATAAAAAAATTAAATCAACTAATTAGCTTAAATCATATTTTAATTTATATGTAAAATAAAATTAAAAATTTTAAATAAATTTTTAAAAATAATTAAAGTTTAAAATTTCACGAATAATTTATTTATGCTACTTAGAAATGAAAATAAATTATTTTACACAAAAATATTAATTTTAATTTTTAAATAAAAATAGAAATAAATTTATTAAGAATTTATGCCTATTTGTGAATTTCAAAAGATTAAAATAATTATTTTTCACAGATATAGTTTAATCTTTCATAAGTAATGTATAGATTAACTTAAAAAAAATTTATTAATAAAAATTAAATATTTAAATTAAAAATATTTATGTCATTCAAATTTTTAAAAATATTAATAGTGAATTGTGAGAATTAAGAACTTATAATAAAAATACACATTAAAGTTAAGGATATTTATGTCATTCAAACCTTAAAAACATTAATGATGGAGTGCAAAAATCTCCACTCATAGTTTAAGTGGTAAAAGCACTTTGCTTCTGAAGGGTTGAGGTCATAGATTTAATATCCTCTCCCCTCACTAGTTATGTAAAATTCACTTTTAGTGGTGGTTCATAAAAATAGTTTTCAAATACTAACTGCTAATTATCCCCCTCTCTATCCCAATGATACTAAGTACTGTATAAAAAAAATAGACAATTTGATTTTAATAACTTATAAAGTCAATAGGTCAAATTGAATTTACTTAAAGACTTTTGAAATGTTAGTAATTGGAAGATGGGTTCCTTGTGAAAATTATGTGTGGATTTTTGGACTGACATATTAATATTAAATACAGTATTGGAATTTTGGGACAAATTAGGATTCAAGATTGGGGACCAAAGCAATTTCATGGAAAATTCAGAGCAAAATTGAATTCGATAGCTACTCCTGTAGCATACGTCTGTCTCGTGAGGGCAATGAAACAGAGTGGTGGTGGTTGGCTGCACATAAATTAGGGCATATCTTTAGAGATTTTATTTATTTTTTTCACTCAAAAAATAAAAAATTACGCCTTAAATTCATTTATATTTTCTTCGAAAATTTTAAAAAATATTTTTATATAATTTAATTACTAATTTAAAAATTAATTTTTGGATTTTAAAATATTTTTATTTAATTTAATTTATACATTTAAAAATTAATTTTCAAACGCTGATTAGCAGAAAATTGATTTAAAATGATAAATGGAAAAGCAAATTTATAAAACGGACCCATTTGGAAAGGATGATTCATTTTCTATCCACTTATTTCCAGATTTTTATATGGATTTTGAAGAATAATTTTCTCAGATACATTGGTGACGATAAAAATAGGAATATGAGAGTAATTTGCTTTATATTACCAAAAATAATTTTTCATTTTTCATTTTTTTTTTCGGAGAGGAGCTATAATAATCTGAAGTTCGTTCAATGAACTACCAAAAAAGGTGATATTCTCATGAATAAATCTGTTCATGAAAAGTATCAATTTTCTGTAATGGCACAATTTTCATTTTCCATGTGCAAATCATGCTAATGAATATTAATTTGCTCTGGAAAGTTTCCTATTAAATACTAAACACATTTTTTACTTTTTATTTAAGGAAATATTGATTGTGAATAGTCATTTGCAAATATATATAATAATAAAATGGGTAATTGAGAATAATCATAAAAATATATATATATTTTGAAAGTTATACCAATTTGCAATTTATTTTTACTATTTTCAATAATTTGTATTTATTCTTTGATAAATTGTATTAAGTCTTTCTTTATATTTTTATAAAATTTTTCAATTTCTTATATGGAGGTAATTATTGATTCCTTTCATAAATTCTGTACAAATTCTTTTGTGCAAGATGGTTAATTATGTGAACATTTTCCTATTAATATTCTTGGAATTGGATTTGTTTAAAAATTGAAAAATCGACGAATGGATTCCGTTAACTTGGTTGAAAGTTATTTAAAAAAATTGTCACCATTTAATTGGTGTTTTAAATGAATGAAAAATTTATTATTGTTTATCAAAAAAATTTATAAATATATTTGTTTTTCAAAATTAGAGAAAGATAGTGTTTAATTTTAAACTTTAGCATCCACTTTTTATTAATAGATTTATATTTTTATCACTATACTAAGACATCAACTTAGAATTTAGAACTAAAAATTGAAAATATATAAAAATTGCTGAGGATGACTGTAAATTACCATCGGTTTTAAAAATATTTAGATAAATAGCCTGCCAAATATTTAAATCCCGTGCTAAAAAATTTATGTAAAAAAATATCCAACTTAATTTCATTTATTGCCATTGAATTTTCTGTAAATTTTACATGAAATAGTACCAAATAAATAAAATAATTTAGTTCTAAATCGATGAAGTGAGAACAAATGGAAAATTAAATCTACATATAATTTTAGAATGAGGTAGAATTTACAATTAAATAATTTTTTTAAGTAAATAATATTATTCAGTATTTGTTTGTAATAATAGTTAGTCTTTATAATAAATACTTGGATTTAATTCACGTGAGTAAAATCATTGTTTCAATTTTTGAAATAAAAATAAAACAATATGTTTGTATCTATCGAATAATTAAAAGAGTAGAACCATCCATTTCTAGCTTTAGGATTGATATACAAACATTTTATTTCATCATCTCCTGAAGAAAAACTTGTCTAAAAATTTAAAATAATTGATATTGTAATTATTGAAGTAAAACTAAGATTATATATATATATACATGTTAAATTAGTTATTGAAAATTTTTTATTGTTTTTATAATTCTACTCAGATCAAACTAAATGAATTAAAATTTAATATGAATTAGTTAGAATTTAATAGATTTTCTACACTAATAGTGATTATATATATATAACGATATGGACAAAGAACTGTGTAGTGGCTTTGGACATATTTTTCGCCTTAGGCCTAAACAAATACCCCATTCATCACGGCTTCTTGGACCACATCCACATGCATTATTGACCCTCTCATAGCTATGTTATTTTTGTCTTCTCACTATTTATTTTTTAGGAAAATTTATACTCTTGACTTTAATGATTTTGTGGTATAAAATTTAATTCCAATTAAAAGAAAAATATTGGTATAATAGAAAAGTAGTAGTAGTGTTGCAAGTCTTGATAAAAACAAAATTATAACTTATTTTTAGCTTGCTTCTCTGAATATATTTATAGAAGTGCTATAAGGGTTAATATAGTCAAGTTGAGCAGTTAAATAATAATTTTGTTTTTCATGATATAAAAAGATAATGGGTTCAATTTCTAACACAATAGCTCTAATATATTTAAGAAAAAATCAATACAATAATATTTATATTGTGCACTAATAGTTTATACTAAATATCAGTGGTAATGAATAAAATTATGATAAACTGAATGAAAAATAATTCATAACAAATATCAATCAGAATGAATAAGTAATTTATACTGTATATCATTTGGCTCAAAAAAAAATTATAATGAATATCATCAATGTTAATGAGTAAAGTTATGATAAATTGAATGAAAAAATTATTTGTAATAAATATTAATCATGATGAATAAAATTATGACAAATTGAACAAAAAATTAATCAAATACGCGCACTTATAATTTATAATAATTATCAATATTGATAAATAAAATTATGATAAATTGAATGGAAAATGTTGTATAATAAATATCAATCACATGCAATGAATAAAATTATGACAAGTTAAAGGAAAAATTAGTCAAATATAAATATTGTTAGGTTAAATTCCATGTTACTTCCACAAGGCAATGTGTAAAACGTCAAACATAATTTAAGGAATGCCATTACTTTTTGAATGGGAAATGTTGAAATTTCGAGTTAATTTCATACTACTATTCATTTTAGTTTTTTTTTTTAAAAAAAATTTGAATTTAATTGTCCAGGCTTGATTGATGATTAAATAATTTATTTTCATTTTGCAATTGTAAACCACGTAGGTATTACTTTTCTTTATGATTATTATTAAAAAAAAAAAGAGGATCAATTCAAATAATTTGGGGCAGCCTAATCAAAACCCATTTGACCATAAAATTTTGCAGACAATAAACAATCCTAATTTTCAATTTAGAATAATAAGGTTGGGTCAAAAATTTACCACAAGTGGAGAGCTAATTTTCAATTCAGAATCATAATAATTTGAAGACAATAATCTCCAAGAACACATTCAAAAATACATATGGCATAACATTTATTTTCCCTTTTTTCTGAAAAGATCGTTGTTAAAATGTTAAAGCTGGCATTAATACAAAATTTATTTCAGCAATAAATTATATCAATAAATTATTATATGTTTTTAGCTAAATGATTGTTTTAAAATATAATAAGAGGATAAGAATTTAAGTTTTGATATTACTTTTAAATGATTTTTGAAATGTATAAAAAGCTTAGGTAGCTAGAGTCCATTTGAAATTGATATTAATTATATTTGTGATTTTAATATCTTAATCTGTAGCATATGTTATTTTTCATGTGAATTTGATATTTGCATGTGCGGGATGTCGGATGGTTCGTATGTATATATAATCTTTCCAATGATAGAGGATTGGCTACAATTGAAGCATGTGTAATTTACTGCAATTAACATACAGTTTAAAAAAAAAAAAAAACTCTATAAATTACCAATCTTAAAAAACTATACAAGGGCATCGTCAGGTGCATGATTCGAATTCTTCCATTATTAATTTAAAAGGAGAGAACGGCTCTCTATTGTGTAGATGTCTAGATTATATGACCTCCCTATTAACCAAAAAAATGTATACAAATTCTGTTAATTTAAAGAGTTATTAATTATTGGATAAACTAATAATTTATTAATTTATTGAAAGTACTTAAATTTTAAAAGGGAGTGTTGCTCCTATTGTGCAGTCCATCTATAGTTAGATCATATGATATTTCTATTAACAAAAAAAATGATACTCATTAATCAAATAAAGATTTTTTTTTTATTTTATAAAAATATAAATTATTCTATTAGTAAAAGGAGGCTAAAAGGCTTAAAAATATAAACTAATTTATATATATTTGTAATAATTAAGTGATTACTCTTCTCTAAAAGTATTTTGAGGTGTAGGATTCAAATTATACTATTGTAAATTTGTGAAATTTATCCATTAATTCCTAAGTTATATAACTTCCTTATTAATAAAAAATATTTTATTGCAAATGATATTGTTTTTCTATCATCAAAAGGTTAAAAAGACTAAAAAAATACCAAACCATACTTTTCTGTTTCCATTTATTAAATGCATATAATGAATTAGTATGTATACAAAACAACAAAAAAAAAAAGGTTTTTTATTTAAAAAGTGTTCATAAATCAACTATAACTGATTAAATGCAAAGCATTATGTGATTACAGTAGAGAGCATCCCACATGCACCCAAAAAGAATTGCAGCAAGGATGATATACATAGCTTCTTTGGAGCCTGAAGAAAGCACTCAATGCATCAATAACTCTTTATAATTTCTTATTATAATATGAGAATTCAACTCCAGAAATTTTAGATAAAATAAGAAAAATTAGAGATAAAATTCAGTTAGATTTAAATTCAAAACAATAAACTCATATTTTAGAAAAATATTATATGTAACTTTAGTAAATTATTAATTTATGAAAAATAAGGCCAAAGGGTTATGTAATTTTTTTTTAAAAAAATTGTTACCTTATTATTTTATGGAAATTATTATTTTGGCTTATTAGTTCAAATCAAAATTAAAAAATTATTATTAATAAAAAAGACTTTTTTATCAAATATTAATTTGTAGAGATTTACTATATATAAAATTTATCACTAAAACTATGCATATATAATCATCACCTTTCTTGTATAGTTGATGCTATGTATAGGATGAAACTAAACATTCCTTATGGTAAAAATATTGCTAAGGTTAGAGAAATATATTAAAATCTGAATCATGCATATTGAATATGCAAATGTAATTATACTAAAATTACAAATAATTAATTAAATTAAGATATTTTTATGAAATTTAAAAAATTGAAAGTAATTGATAATAAATTACAAAAATGTTTTAATTTTTGGTACTTTCATGACTTGCATTTTCACAAAACAATGTGGGATTCTTTGTTATTCTTTTTCTAAACAATATTGGAGGAGGCAGCGATATTAAGGCCTATTAAAAAAAAATGGAGTGGCCTGAGGGCCCAGATCCGTAATATTATAGTATTTGTGTTTTTAAAATGTTATATTTTAAACTTTTTTTTTCTTATAGTTAGTAAATAATTTTTTTTTTTAGAAAAAAAAGACAAATTAAGAAAAAAAGATTAATTTTTGGGATCCAAGCAGTCCCCCAGTAATAGGCGGATCATTTTGGGTCGTTTAACTCCGCGAGTGAGCTTGTTGCCGCTAAGTATATCCGTGGCCGCTGGAGAAGAAATAGATAAAAGGGAAAAACGAAGAAGAAGCTTGTAGTAGTGAAAGTTTACGTATATAAAAATGGTCAAAAATGAAAAAACGAAAATACGGAAAACGCCGTTAGTCTAAATATGAAAGGTAAAATATATCAAAGTTAAAAATGAAACTAATGGGTCAAAGTTGGCCCATAATTGATATTATCTCTAATTCTAATTTAATTGAAAGTATGTTTTTTATTTTAATTAGGTTAACTTTTATTTTATCTTTAATAAAATAAAATTAAATTAAATTAATTAAAATGTAATTCTAATTTAATTGAAAGTGTATTTCCTATTCTAATTAGGTTAATTTCTATTTTATCTCTAATAAAAATTAAATTGATTAATATATAATTCTAATTTGATTGAAAGTATTTTTCCTATTTTAATTATGTTAATTTCTATTTTATCTCTAATAAAATTAAATTAATTAAAATTTTAGTGATAATTTTGTTAAAAATATATATTTTTCTATTTTAATTAGGTCTACTTATATTTTATATAATATAAATCAAATTAGATAACATAATTTTATAAGTCTTATTATATTAAATTTAATAAGTAAATAATTAAAATCAAAATTAATAATTTTTATGAAAATAGGAAAATTATATTATTTGTTTTAAAAGTAGATATTTTTATAAATTAAAAATTAATAAATAAAAAATAGAGCATATAATTTGTTTGAAAGTATATTTCTAAGAAAAGTAGTATAATTATCATTTTTAGATTTTTTATAAAATTTAACAAAAAAGAGTTAAAATTAAATTAATTAATATTTATCATTTAATTATTAGTTTAACTTAAAAAAATTACATTAAATTATTTGTGTAAATAAAAGTATTAATATTAAAAATATTAAAAAAAATAAAGTGTCATAGATCAAATAAAAATTTACTAAATTGTAATAAATAATAAGTTTAATGGGGTTGTAATATTTAAATTGTTATATAAAGAAAATATAACTTTTATTATTTTTAAATTTTGTAGTAACAAATAACTAATGATTTTTATTATGTTATGATTAATTATGACCATAATATTTTTTTATATGAAATCAGTTCTAGAGTTGAAAATAATTAATTATAAAAAATATTGAAGTAATATCATATAATTATTAATTAAATAAAAGATTTATAAAAATTGTAATGAATTATAACTATATTAAATTGTTATATAAATAAATAACATTGTTATTATTTTTAAAACTTTTATTTAATAATAACAATAATAAGTTTAATTGTTTATTCACTATATATCACGAGTCAAATAAATTTTTTATTCACTTGTGAAACACGTGGAGACAAGGGGGGTGGGGGGCAAAATTACAGAAAAGTCTTCACTTATTAATATTATTATATAAAAATTGGATAATTTAGTCATTTACCAATAAAAACTAAATTAAATTAATTAAAATGTAATTCTACTTTAATTAAAAGTATATTTCTTATTCTAATTAGGTTAAATTCTATTTTATCTAACAAAAATTAAATTAATTAAAATGTAATTCTAATTTAATTGAAAGTATGTTTCCTATAAGTCTTACTAAGGCTTCGTTTGGTTGCAGAAAATATTATTCCGGAAAATGTTTTCCCTTATTTTTCAGTGTTTGGATTACCTAGGGAAAATAAGTCAAAGGAAAATAATATACCATTCAAAGGAAAATTACTTTAAAACAAGGGAAAATGATTTTCCATTTTAAAGATGAGAAAACATTTTCCAATACCTTTTCCAATATTTTCTTTCTTCATTTATTGTCTTTTCTTTTATTTTTTAAGTCTTCTCTATTTATTTATTATCTTTTTTAATGTTGTAACCAAACATAGGGAAATATTTTCTTTGGAAAAAAATATTTTCTAGAGAAAATATTTTCCAAAAACAAAATATTTTCACCTAAATTAAATTTAATAAGTGAATAATTGAAATCAAAATTAACAAATTTTATAAAATAATTAATTATGAAAAATGTTAATGTCAAAAATGTTGAATGATTGATGTATAATTGTTTAAATAAAAAATTATAAGAATATAATAATTAATAAATATTATAACTTTATCAAGTATGTAAAATTAGATAACGTACATGCCGTCGAGGAATTATTGAGTTACTCAAGCAGAAGCCCATCCTCCCCCTACTAGACCTGCATGGGTCCAAAAAGAACCCAAAAGAAAATACCATACAAGCTTTCAATGAGTTCATATTCAGATTAAGTGCCACATAAAACTACAATTAGGTAACACCAAGGCTCACGGTACCAGTGCAATGCAATAATGCGACTCAACCTGTACTTCAGGACAACAAATTCCACTTGGATAAAGGCGTAGAAAAAGTTCCAAAGAATGCAAAGCTATAACAATTATTAAATACACCATTAACAGAAGAACAGACAGTTCACAACCGGTGCAAACAACAGCTGTAACAAATATAAACTGGAATCAAAATCCTAAAGGACATTCAGAGTAAATTACACAAGCTTTATATTATATAGGGACAAAGTAAATCAAATGTCTCCTTCATAGTCAAGATCAAATATGATATTAGTATAATTTTATAGAAGAATAAAATGAGGCATTAGTTAATACCGTGAAATATGGAGCTTAGTAACAAAACTTCACAGGGAAACTATTAATAAACCAAATCTGATCAGACTATGTCCCTAGCAAGTGAACTTGCAGCTTCTCAGCACACCATCATTCGCTCAATATCAGAAAAAGGGATTCAGAACCATACCAGGGCAATGCTGAGGGAACACCAACACAAAAAAATCCATGTTGGTGTCACCAAAGTCCAACACTAATCCTACAATAGTTCTCAATAAAAGTCATCAAATGATCAATAAGTACATTGGTAGCAGAACACCATATAATCCAAAATCTAATCACTAGGGAATGCAACCA
Source organism: Mallotus japonicus (assembly GCA_949634005.1). Classification (NCBI taxonomy): domain Eukaryota; kingdom Viridiplantae; phylum Streptophyta; class Magnoliopsida; order Malpighiales; family Euphorbiaceae; genus Mallotus; species Mallotus japonicus. The sequence goes on from CATIWK010438551.1 coordinate 45,251, forward strand.
AAAACCATGGCCATATATGGCTCAAACAACCAAAAGAAAAATCACATAGTCTTACCAGCACTTGCTCACCCAGCTGAAGATCCAATAAATCAGCACACTACTAACAATTAAATGGCAAATGTAATCACTCTTTACTAAAGATTGGCATTTTAACTTTCAAATTTCCTCTCTCTTGCCGTTTACTCATATATCCACCACCCACCTCAAAAGATATGTTAGCAGACACTAGGAATAGAGATATAAGATATTGATAAGGTTGGCAAGAAAAAAGATAATGGGGGTTTATACACTTACTTAACATATGCTCATAACTAGAATTAAGAAATTCAGATATATATTGAGCAATGCACATTACCGTATGATAGATTAACAGGTAAATTTTAATAAATAAAATGCAAACAAGCAAATCCAAAAATTCAAAAAGAAAAAAAATTCACCAAGCAAATCCAAAATGCAAACAAGCTTTCAGGTTCTTTTCATACTTCAAAAATTTGCATTGGTCACATTACAGAACATAAATCAAAACTCAAGTCTTGTTATAAAACATATTCAAAAAAAAAAAAACTAATGACAAACATTGCCAATTACTCTAGCTACCATAACAGTCTTCCGTGATCAGCAAAACCATAACAAGACCAAGCTGCAAGTGAAAACAGAACTGAACAATCAACGGAGCCTCCTGGCTTCCCTCTCAGACTCGAGAAGAGTAAGAACATCCCCTTCTCTAACAGGTCCCTTGACATTCCTCATAATAAATCGATTCTGATCATCAAGAAACTTAACCCTGACTTGAGTCACCTGTCCTCTGGATCCAGTCCTACCCATAACTTTCACCACAACAGCATGCTTAATCTGTGAATCCATCCTGCAATACAGGCAAATACAGCACTAAGAAACTGAACCAATCATAACAGCAACCAAAATAACTAGCTCCATAAGATCAACAACGGCCCATTTCAGCTTTTTTGAGGCAACAACCCACAAAATTCACACAACATGGCCATAAACGGAAGAGATAACCTCATACGAGCTATGGTATTTACATTCAAAGCTCAAATCTTTCACTAAAGAGGCAATACCCAGTACAAAACAGTTTCTCAGCATTTAGAATTCAGCATTGAAACCAGAATATACATAAAAAAAATTAGAAGTCAATCTAATCTAGCACTTGAAAAGAAAACATCAACAATCTAAACAATATTCAACCAATTTTCATAAGTTTTTGCCCCAAAATTCAGCATACAAATCATACAAACCAAACAAAAATCAGAAATATAATATAATTAGATCCAGCATAAATCAAAACAAACAATCAAAGGAAAATCAGACCATGAACCCTAACACATATGATGCAACGTGTTAAAAGCAACATTTTAGACAGTAGAGAAGAAGTGATTGATCGATTTTTCAAAAAAAAAAAAAAGTGATTGGTCGAACCTGATGAGCAAAGACGAAAGAAGAAGATGGAAGCAGAAAGAGTATGCTGTGTTTGCCGCAAGCTAGGAGAGGAGAAGACGGCTGAAAATTTAGGGCTTTTTAAGAGAGGACCGTGACGGGTGTTTTAAACACATTGAGGTTTGGGTATTATCGTAAATAACTCTTACAATATGGCCCTTACTTTACTATGAAATGCAAAAATGCCAAAAATCATTTTGGCAATATAATTTTATTTTAGGATTGTATTTTTAGCATATTTTATGTATTAAAATACTTGCATATAATTTTCAAAAAAAAAAAAAAATACTTACATATTTTTAAAATGTATTTTTTTAATTATTTCAAAAATTTTAGTTTCTAAAATTTGTGCATAAATAGTTTTAAAATATTTTTATAAATAAAAATATAAAATAGATATAACTGTGAAATTTCTAATTTTAATTGTAATAAAGTTAGTATTTAAGTAATTTGTAATTTATATTTTTGTATTTTAATATTTATTAGATAATATTATTAAAATTTATGATTAAATATTAAAATAATAAGAATGTTTAATGGATATGGTCATTTAGTGAGAGTTGATGCTTCAGCCTCTGCATGACCATATCACCTCAACTTTGCATAGCCACGCCAGCACGGGATCTTGAAATCTAACAACAAAAACGGCATTGGTAAAAGAATCGATTCAAGATACTGAAACAGATGATCATAGGCCAATTGCTTAACAAGAAAGAGAGATGATCATAGGCCAATCAACAAGAAATGTCTCAAGAACGAGCAAAACTTGTTCTTTCATTTATGACCAGCTGTTGGAGTGACTTCTACAAGGTGAACCAGAAATGCTGCATTCTTACTAAAAATCAAGGCTCCCAGGATTGGAGGACGCAAAGCAACTGCCAGATGTGCCATACGAACTCCCACTTGAACCATCAATAGGAGCTTGATTTAGACATTTTAAGACTAAATATCTACGCTTGTGCAATTTGATTGAGAACGTTGTTGCCTCAAGAATCAGAGGAACCTGTTGTCAAGTTGAAATCAGCAAGGCCATGAAATTGAAGCAAAAAAAATCAATCATTTGAACTAATCTTCAGTGAGCTACAAGAATAAGGAGGGAGCATCTTCTGTCCATTCAATATCTGAAGCATGCTTATGTGCAAAACACAAAAGAAAAGCATTGCGTTACACATAGAGTACCTGAGTATTGATTCGCACTACTTTGTGTTTATTAAGAAAGCCAACCATGTCCTGGTAACAAGTGAGGAGTGTTGCCAGTTCCTTGTCATCATCTGAGTTTAACCGAGAAAGCATTTCAGAGAAGTTTGCAAAGTAATAGAAGTGAAAAATGCAACATCGTGTGTAGAAATAATAAACCTGGGATTGCTTTGACAGAAAGAAAAATGTCTGCCATGTGCTGCCATCTTTTACCAAAGGATTCTGAGGGAAGAGAAGGTGGAAAGGTAGTAATAGCAACTGCATTTGCAGATCGTAGCATGCTTTTCAGAGATCTAATAAAGGAAAGCACATTCCATTCCTGCAATAACAATGTCTTACAAAATATAAATGGGTGATGCCTCTGAAACTGAAATTACAACAGATTTGGAATATTAAAGAGAAGAAGAAAACAAACACAGTTCTCAGACAGATGTATGAAAGTTTGGCAAATACAAGAATGCTGCTTAAAGAAACCCTTTTACAGTATTAAACAATATAGAACATTATCATAATTCATAATTGATAATATATAGAAAATTCAACCCCTATAAACTAGGGTCAAAAGTCCAAGTCAAATGGTGAGTCAGCTCTCAAGGAACTAGCAGAATACATGATGTGGCCTGCGGACATTCGCAGGTAACGTCACCTGCAATCTACAACCTGCGGAACACATAAACCACCCATCATTTACATCAGGCACGATCTCCATACATTCAGAAGTAGTGGAGGTTTCTTAAAACACGAAACCACTTCTCAACATGGCCTAAAATCACTCCAGAACTTGTAACCACGTAGCTTATATATAGAGTCCTAATTCACTAAGATAACCAAGCTAACCCAATCAATTTAATTCTTTTTTATATCAAATATCTTTTAATTTAAGCATCACAGTGGGATCATTTAGATCCCACTTGACTTTTCTTATCTTGCAGATCATCCAATCATCATACACTATCCCCACTAAAATAGGAGCTCAAGGAGACACCTTTTATCAATAATCAATCATGCATGTCCTTGAAACTAAAAAGCAGAGGCTTAAGGTGATAAAGATGTTAGGAATTGATTATGCAACTTAAGCATCCAATGCTAAGTTAGGTAAATTTCAAAAATTTACATTACATAATCCTTGATCTCATCAAGAAATCCAATCCCTAGGATCCAAATTGCAATTAACATGTAACTAATCATCATAGCAACACAAATACAAGAAATCATTGACTTAGGATACATAAGTCGTAGAAGAACTTACTAATTTCCCAAGTTTGGAGATGACCACAAGTATTCTACTAGTTTGGTATGTCTTTCTTGATTCAACACTTGAATCAACTCTTCTAGTCTCCCAAATGTGAGACCTCTAGCTTGAAACACTAAGTTTCAACAAACCTCCTTCTTGTTCTTGATCAAATGGAAGCAAGAGACCTCTCTTTGTTGACCTCTCAAGCTTGCACTCTCACTTGATCTCTACAAGAGCTTTTCTTAAGGTTATTACATGTATATCTCTACATTTGTTTCTTTTCTTTCCTTATATGAAAGCCTTTCACGTTTTTTGCTCTACCAAACCCACAATTAATGTCTAAAACACTTTTAGATATTATTGGTTAAGAGAAAAGCTTAGTAGAAGATGACATCACCCTTGTTCCACATGTTATGATTAATTAACAAATATATAAGTCAATAATATTATTAGTGGAGGATGTAGAGAATTACAAGAATCTCTATATCATCATTGACATATATATATATATATATATATATATATGTTAATTAATTTCCTAATTTATATTTGATTTATTAAAAATCAAATATAACATATAATGGACATGGGCTATAGTAATGGGTCAACTCTTGACCCAAAGCCCATTCCACCATAACAAGTGGACTTTGACAATGCATTTGGGCTTTGTCAATTAATTGGTTTAATCTCTAGCCCAAAACACTTTTGGGCTATTAACCCAATTAGTTAAGAAACAAACATATATATACATTATTAATTTAATATCTCAATTAATATCTCATATTAATTAAGCATAAATTAAAAATAAAAACCTTTTCATAGAAATTAGATTTCATGATATGCTAGAATCATTGCATTAAGCATAAATCCAATTTCATAAATCTCAATTAATTGATTAAACTCTTTAATCAATAATTAGATTGATATAGTTAGAGATTTGTTAAAACCTTTTAGGTGTGACTTACTAGGTCCATGTCTAATTGCCAATGAGAACATAATATCTAGGGGTGTGCAGAATTTCCGAAAAAACCGAAAACCGAAAACCGAACCGAACCGAGTCGGTTCGGTTCGGTTATGATACAAGGCGGTTCGGTTTCGGTTATAAATATTAGTATATTTCGGTTTTCAGTTTTCGGTTCGGTTTGAGGTCGTTTATGACCGAACCGACCGAATTAACCGAAATATTAAAACTCACCGTT
>CATIWK010438696.1:0-14017 GCA_949634005.1 Mallotus japonicus
TGAGAAGTTAATTTATTGTTTTGAAGGTATTCTTAAAAGTGATTTTTAATCACTAAATTTGTATATTGAATTAATTAGTTTTTGAGAGGTTTTAATTGTCATATTAATTGTGCAAATTTGTAATCCCTAATCCCTTCCCCACTTATTTGGAATGAATGCTTGTAAATTATTTTTATTTGCTATTATTTGCCAAGGCCAAAAGCATTAACAGGACTAATGTGCAAACACGGTAAGAATAAAAAGTGAAATGACTACAATTCAACAGTAATAAGGAAATAATTAAATAATCAAAGGTAATAAATTACAAAATATAAAAGGAGGCCGACCGCAAGGTCGGGTGAGCATTCAAACGCTCATACCCAGTTTCCGAACCCGTTCTCTGATGACGGCTTCTGGGTATCTTCCGTGGAATCCAGTTGCTGTAAGTGTGTCCCGATTTTTATCCGGGTGGTGACTCCATCTCCGATAATGGGCCCCCAAAAGCCCATCATTGTATTTCCTAGCAGGCCCTGAGCTTGCACAGTGCCGTGGTCGCCAAACACTTGGGCGCACGCTAGACCCCGCCACCTACAACGATGCAGAGCTACTCCATGACTACACATTCAATCTCTGGAAGAACGTAAAGGAATCGAAGACTGAACTGAAAGAAATTCTTGATACATGTTCGTCGCAGACTCTTTTGGGCCAAGATAGCTTTTGATTGGCGTGACTATGCCATTGATTAAATTAATAAAGAAGTTGCAACTTTCATGAATCATTGCCTTGATCTTTTTAATAACCATCCTCACCTTGCCCCATATAAACTACATGGAGTTAATGATCAATAATATCCTTGGAAATAATATGCTTGTTATGGTCAGACTTATTACTAACAACAAATGAGCTGTTTGTGCGAGCTAGCTTGGATAAAGATGGCCATCTCTTTATTGCTGACTTAAGTTTCGTTATTTTTTATAAATATAGTATTTAAATATTAATTTTTATTTTTAAATAATGTAGTTTCATTGATTTTTATCTGTACATTCATTGGCATTTACCTACAGGTTCATTGAGAATCAATGAATCTGCAGGTGAAGATCAATAAACCTGTCACAGTTCATTCATCTTCACCTACATGTTCATTGACCTTCACTTGCAGGTTCATTAACCTTCACCTGTAAATTCACTTTCAATCTCATTAAAAAATTTAAAAGTATTTTTTATTTATCAAAAAATTATTTTTTTTCTTTTTATTTTATTAATTACAATGATTGAATTTAATTTTTTATTCATAATTTTAGTCAAAATAAAATTTTTATTCATTAAAAATTTATTTAATTTTTAATTATAATAAATAAACTTTTACTTGTTTTTTTATTTTAGTGAAATAATATAGGTTCATTACTTATATAATATAGGTTCATAAGATAAAACATGTATATTCATTAGATAGAAAAACTAAACAAATGAATTTGACAAAAAATATATTAAAATTATGATGAACCTTTAATGAATAACAAATGAATCTTTACATTACAACTTGTTCGGGCTTAAAACTCAAGAGCGATCGGCCTTAGCACCTTTTGATTGTTTTAATTGGGTCCGTGTGAGCCCAATCACAATCTCACAGAAATGGGAAGAAGATGGAAATGGCTTTATCACCAGCTCGGGGTGGTGACAGGGACAAGAACAAGTTCGAGTCCCTTTTAACCTGCTCAATTTGGATCGAACAGGAGGTTTAGCTTCACCGGGAAGCTAATGATCTCTGGGATCTGGAAAAGATAGACGTCGGGTCTGAAGAGAATAAACTGATAATTGTATTGAGAATTTGTGTAAAATGTGTAGAGAGAGCTTTATAATACAATCACTTTGGCTTTTATAAGCCTTTGAGCCCGACCATATATGGCAACAAAAATCAAATGAAAACTTCCTAAATAAACTAAGGAAATATATCAAATCAGAAGACCTGCCTAATCTAAAACAAGGAAACAAGTCAAATAAAACATACCATATCGGGCTTGCGAGAAGCTAAGGTAACTACTGTAAATAGAAACTTTCCTAATCGGCCTATCAATCATACATGGCTAATTGGTACTTTCCTAATATCGCATAAGGAAAGTTCCTCTAATCGTCCTGACTGAAGGCATATGCAGGACTTGCCTAAGAACAAGCTCTGACCGATCTTCACACGTGCCACCATAGGTTGAGCCTTAATTCAATGGGCTTTGGGCCATTAGTTTAAACTCGAGTCATCTTGAGGTGGGTCATTTGGGCTGGTACAAACAATGCCCCCCAGGATCTGTATCTGAGGCCCTGGTTAAGGTTCTGATTCTGCTTCTTAAAAAGCCCATATGGCCCATTATGCGACTTATGGCCCAAGTTCACATCTTATTCTTCCAATTCCACCTTCCCACCAATAAGGGTATTTTTATCAATCGGTGCATCATTTCGTATGCCCGAAATCATGCCTATAAAAAGGCAGGAGTCTTAATCATTTGTCCCACTTACTGTTGAAAACTCTCTCTCTCTCTCTCTCTCTCTCTCTCTCTCTCTCTTCAGAGCTTCTCTCTTTAGCATTTGGTGATTCATCCTCTTGTTCTCGAGGTCCTTGCAAAGGTATGCCTTCTTCTCTTTTCTTTGCATTAGTTTCGATTGGTCTATTATACCCATGACCAATTTCATTTCCTATTTTGCAGTTTCAAATCTCAATGGGAAAATCTAAGAAATCGATGTCTTCAATAATTGACGACAAGGCCGATCCCCTTGCTCGTTTGGAAAGAGCAGCTGCCATCGTTCAGGCCTCTACAGCAACACTAGAGGTATTACTCAAATACCCCGATTGTCCTGGTACTGTTGTCTTAGGTCCCGCCCTTGTTAAGGATGATAGATGGGTAGATAAGTTGATCCTTTTTGCTAGGAAAAATGACCTTCCTAGATTCAATCGGCCTAATGACATGTTACTTTGGAAAAAGAACATTCATATTAGATCTTGGTCGAACCCATCTAAGGAATATCTAATCTGGCATACTCGATTAGAGACTACATTTTCTTCTCTGTGGAAAGATATTGGCATCTATGACATGCTCCATTTTTCTAGGACCGAGGTGACTATCAACAAACCTTTACTATCGGCCTTATCCCTCTTTTGGTCCCGTACTTGCAATGCCTTCGTGTTCAAGGAAGGGCTAATGACAATTACCCTGCTAGATTTAGTCCCTCTGTTCGGCCTTTACCCTTTTGGTGAGGAAGTTAGCCCTAGGCTTAAGGCCGATGCTACTAGGTTCAACATTTCCTTTAGAAAGGATCATGTAAGTTATGGCCCTTTTATTACCATGAACATGAAATCTACCCCCACCCCAGATAAAGCCGAACATGTAGCCTTCCTATTATACTGGCTTTGCCGATTCGTGGGCTACCCTAGCTCTATCAAGGTGACAATAGAATTTCTCCCCTTAGCAGTAGCCTTGGCTGAGCCCATTTGTTCTGAATCAATTCTATAGGGGTATGCATCATTTGGTTCCTGATAATAATAGGGATGACTTTAAATCAGGACCTAGGCAGATATGGATCGTTCAGTTGTGGTTCAATGCATATTTTCAAGATATCATGAATCGGCCAATGAAACCATCTCTTCGGTCTATAGGCTGCTATGCCCCTTGGGTATTATCCTTTAAATGTAAATACATAACATTTGAAGAATTCTTTTATTTTTTGTACAACCCCCAAGGCCGACAAGATAAACTTTATTGTCCTTTTCTTCCCACAATTTTTGGCCCTTCATGGCTCCTTGAAGATCCCTTCAACTCAAACCTTTCCCCAGAATTTTCCCTGGCTTGGGAAAGCATTCTTCTCGCTAGGGATTTACCCTTCGGTCTGGATTTAGATCCTCGAAACAACAAGTGTGGTGTCGAAACATATAACCCCCACTTTGTTGCGATGCAATTCGGTCTTTCCCAATCACTTCCTTACCCGATCATATTTTCTTGCAATTCTCCACTGTATAAAAGGCATGTCTATGAAAATGCTGAATTCTATGAGAAGATCGCCAAAGTTTATAGTGTCCTCAAAAAGAATCTGCACCTTTGCCCTCTACCCATCAACCCCTGTAAGCTGCGAATGTTTATGGACTTCTAGAATGCATTCTGTTTCAAACATTTCTGCTTAACTTCCGAAGAAGTGATGAATATTCAACAATGGGAATTGACTGATGATCGGGCTTCTTCTTCTTTGCAGGATCAGCCAAAGACAAGAGGTGAGTATATACGCCTAATCCATGCTTTTGAGAGCTTTTATAATTGCAAGTATAATTATCAAGACTAAGAAGAGATACGAAGGAGGATGGAGCAAGTTAAGGCCGAACTAATATAGGAGCACCGTCTTAGGAGTTACTCTACTTATCTTCAAACCTGCACCAGTTTTCCCGAGGTGACTGATCTAGACGTTTGTTCATGCTCTTACATTGATCGGTCTCCAGAGGTCCCAACAGCTCCCTTTAGCATCGCCGGTCCTGCGGTTTCTAAACTCAGACCGCGGAGCAAAGTAAGCTTTACGAGTAAATTTGTTGGCGACCCTATAACGGTCTTGTGGAAAGTTCGCCCATCCTCCTCCTATGCGCATCCTTTCATCAAACGGTCAGGTAGTTGTTACTTTGCACATTTCTATTTTTTTAACCTCACGAGTTCTCTTTTTTACTATGTTTCTTTCAGAAGCCCTTGAGAAGCCGATTGAGGTACCAAAGGGTGAGCCAAAGAAGAAAAAGGCCAAAAATCACCATCGGTCTTCAAAGAAGAGTAACTCCAAATCGGCCTCTAAGATTGCTAAGGCCAAAGAAATCCAAGATCTCACTGTTCCTCTTGCCAAGGCCCCAATCCAAGTGGATTCTTCCAGCAAGGGCGATCCGTCTGTCCCAGCAGAAACCCATACCAAGGAAGATACCTCCAAGCTCTCTGTCGAGTTTTTTACTCCATTGAGTCCAAAGAATCGGCCACACCTCCTCCAGAACCATCAGCACCCTAAGCCTTTTATCAGGTAAGGTTCTTCTTAATGAATGAAGCTTGTTTTTAGGTAATGTTCTAATCGGTCTTATTTTTGCAAGGCTCATTATTTACCTTATTCGATGAGATCGAGGCTTATCTTGACGAGTCCGGGGATGATGAGGTGGATGCCCAGGTCTCTTCTTACCATGAAGAGCATGATGGTGCTGGTGATGTCGTGGCCGATTCTGAAGACTAAATTGCCAAAGAGGTGAAACGGAGACTTAAGGACTTGGTAGAAATCTTCGAGGGACCTTCTCACTTCTTTATTGACGATAGCAATCATGATCGGGCTACTAGATTGTTGAAGTATCTTCATGATAATGTCGTCCATCTTGGATCAGACATCACAATCGGCCCAAAATACATCATCGACCACCTTTACGAAACTCTGCCCACCCTCATCACTAACTTCAAAACTGCTAACAAGTTCCTCACTGGGCTTGCTGAAAAAGATATTAAGAATCAGAAGTTGGATGAGGAGGCGGTCGCGATCGTGGATGCCATTAAGAGAGAAAGGAAGATTGTGTTGGAGGCTGGACCAGCATTGGACAAGCTGAAGAAGGAGGTGACTGATTTAGAGGCAGCATTGAACAAGAAACAAGCTGATCTTGCTAGCTTTGAGGCCGCCCAACAGAGACGAGTGGAGCAAACACAGGCTCAAGGTGCCCGTATGAAAGAGATACAGGAGAAAAGGAAGAACCTGCATCTCCAAATAACCAAGCTACAAGGGCAAAAAGACTTGTCTCTGTCAGAGAAGGATAATGCCATCAACGCTCTTTCTGAATTCGTCACCTCTTTTAAATCACAAACTTAATCGGTCGGGTTGTGACCGATAGTACAATTTTTGAATGTTTCGGCCTTGGTGGGCGTTCTTTGAATGTTAATGATATCCTATTGGCCTGTTGGATGGCCTAGTGAGTTTAAATATCATTCCTTGTCTCTATTATCTGTTATGATTGTCCTTTAATGCTTCTTTTAATTTCATAACTGATTAAACCGAAAACAATAATCGGTCTTTATAACACATCGAATAACTTATCGGCCTAAATGCAGGAACTTGGCCAGATAACTTTATTAACAATGAACAAATGAACTATAACATAGTTGGCACGACACATATAATCGGCCTTGAATAGAAGTACATAAACAATTAATCAATATCAAAATGTGACCGATCTATGCCATCCCACATGGATGGGAAATAAGCTTTCAAATATTTACCATTAATCGGTCTAGAATGAGGAGAGCCATCTCTATCTGCCAAAAAGTAAGCACCGCCCTTAGTAATTGAGTTATAATAAAGGGCCCTTCCCAATTTGAACTCCATTTACCTAGTGATCGGTCCTTATGTCCGATTGGTAACACCAGTTTCCAGACCAGATCTCCTTCTTTGAAAGACTTGAGCTTAACCCTCTTGTTATAAGCCTGTTCCACCTTCTTCTTTTGCACTATCAATCGGTCATATGCCAATAGTCTTTCCTCATCTAGCTGATCAAGTTCCTGCAGCATGCTTTCAGCATAATTCGAGGACGATAGCTTCAAATGGACCTGTCGTCTTAAAGATGCCACAGTTATTTCCATTGGTAACATGGCCTCATGGTCGTATACCAATTTGAATGGGGACGTGCCAATGGCTGATTTTTTATTTGTCCTTAATGCCATACCCGGGGATTCTCTTCTATGGACTTCTGAATTACCATTTTTATCAACTTGTTAGTTGCTTCAGCTTGTCCATTTGCTTGGGCATAATACGGCGATGAGTGGAGTAATTTGATCTTGAATTTTTTAGCAAAAGCCCGAATTTCCTCTCCAGTGAACATAGTCCCTTGATCCGTGGTTATGGATTATGGGATTCCAAATCGATGTATGATGTGTTTGGTAATGAAATCAATGACCTATTGCTGATTAACGGTCTTCAAAGGAACAGCTTCCACCCATTTTGTAAAATAATATGTAGCCACTAACATGAACCCATGACCCTTGGATGATGCAGGGTACACATTCCCAATAATGTCCATAGCCCAATCCTCTGAACAGCCAAGGCTTGACGATGGAATGTAACTCATCTGCTGGAACATGCTGAATTGGTCTGTGTTTTTGGCAAGCTTCACACCCCTAGGTGTAGTCTTTGCAATCCTTCTCCATGGTTGGCCAGAAATATCCATATTGCCAAATCAGCCACTTCATCTTTCTTCCCCCATGATGTGCACCTGTGATGCCTTCGTGAGTTTCGGCCATGACCAGCATTGCTTCCTTAGGGCCAATACACCTTAGGAGTTCCTCAGAGCTTGTTCTCCTTAATAGCTCACCATCCATCAGCAGCATCTTAGTTGCTAAGACCTGATATGTCTTTTGGCCGATAGAGAGGGATTGTTAAGGTATTCCATGACTTCCATCCTCCAATCGGCCTCGAGGTCAATAGCAGCGATCTGAAAAAAGTTATTAGATTTTATCATCAAGGAAGACTGAGGTCTGATCAAAGTTGGGATTGATGATATTCGGTCACTATAGCCTGAGCTCGATTGAGCCAAGTCATTTGCCTCATCATTGGCTTCTCTCTCCAGATATTGCAGTCGGGCTCTTGTGAATCCTTTCATCATGTGTTGAGCTTTATTACAATATGCCCCCAGTATGGCTGATTCACATCTATACTCTCCTGAAACTTGCTTTACTACCAGCATTGAATCCCCATAGATATCCACGTCATGGATCCCTAACTCTGCGAGGATTTCAAGCGCTATCAGAAGAGCTTCATATTCGGCCTGATTATTCGTACATGGGAAGTCAAGCAAGAAAGACATCTTCATCTTGATTCCATAAGGTGATTCCAAAACCACTCCTACCCCCGAGCCTGACGAAGCCCTTGAACCATCAAACCACACTCTCCATCCCTTAGCCTCACAAAGATCAACTGGTATCTCTGTCGTGGGATGATCAGCTAAGAAGTCAGCCAGCACTTGCCCTTTAATGGATTTTTGAGGCACGTATTGTAGAGTAAATTCTGACAAGGCCACGGCCCATTTTCCAAGCTGATTTCTAAGGAACGGTTTTGACAAGATATACTTGATGACGTCGGTCTGACTGATCACCCATACCACAAAGGAGAGCAGGTAGTACCTGAGCTTACAACATGTGAAGTACAGACAAAGGCCGAGTTTCTCAATGGAGGAATACCTCATCTCCATATCGGTTAGTGCCTGACTAAGATAGTAAATTGATCTTTCAAATCCTTCCTGTTCCTGGGCAAGTAGACTACCCATAGATGTCTCTGAGGCCGAAATGTACAGTATCAAGGGGTCCTTCGGCCTTGGGGCAGCCATCACTGGAGGATGAGTCAAGTATGCCTTGATCTAATCAAAAGCGTGTTGATGCTCAGCTGTCCACACAAAGTCTTCCCTATCCTTGAGTTTCAGTATGGGTGACCAAATTCGTAATTGGCCTGCTGTGTTAGAAATAAACCTCCTACGATAATATATCTGGCCGATTAACCTTTGCAGTTCTTTTTTGGACTTAGGCGGCGCAGCTTGGATGATTGTCTTTGTCTTGTTAGCGTCTACTTCCACCCCCCTCTGGTGCACCAAGAATCCTAAAAAATGGGCTGATGAGACCCCAAATGCGCATTTGAGAGGGTTCATCTTTAGCCGATGGAGCCTCATCCTTTCGAATGTCCTTGTCAGGTGCTCTAAGTGTTGTTCATCGGCTTTGGACTTGACGATGACATCATCAATGTAAACCTCCATGAAATCTCCAATCAATGAATCGAAGATCTCATGCATCGCCCGTTGATAAGTTGGCCTAGCGTTTTTAAGGTCGAATGGCATAACCACCCATTCGTAACTTCCTAGCGCACCAGGGCATCTGAAGGCTGTTTTGCTGACATCGGTCTCCCAAATTTTTATCTGATTATATCCCGAATGACCATCCATGAGACTGAGAATGTAATGGCCTGATGCAGCATCAATAAGCATATCGGCCATGGGCATAGGATATTCGTCTTTACGAGTAGCCAGGTTTAAATTCCTGAAGTCAATATAAACTCTGATTTTTCCGTTCTTCTTGACTACAGGAACAATATTCGATAGCCACTCGGTGTACTGAGCCTTCTTGATAAATCCTGCATTAGTTAGCCTCTTGACTTCATCGGCCACTAGATTTTCCACATCCCTGGACATTCTTCTAGGAGGTTGGATATGAGGCCGATACCCTAGCTTGATAGGTAGCTCGTGTTCCACCAAATCTCGATCTAAACCGGGCATTTCTTCGTAGGTCCAAGCAAAAAAATCTTTGAATTTTATCAACAACTCTACTAGTCTGGCTTCAAATTATGGACTTAATGTGATATCCCACATCGGTTGGGAAGGAGAATGAAGCACGCCTTATAAGGGTGTGGATACCTTGCCCTTGTAGACGCATTTTAAAACCGTGCGCTCCAGGTTGCAGTTGGAGCTAGCCTGTGCGGGCAAAGCGGACAATATCTCAAGTGGGTGGTTTAGGGCTGTTACAATGGTATCAGAGCCTAGGGACCCGGACCGTTGTGCCAGCGTGGACGCTAGGCCCTTTAAGGGGGGTGGATTGTGATATCCTACATCGGTTGGGAAGGAGAACGAAGCACGCCTTATAAGGGTGTGGATACCTTCCCCTTGTAGATGCGTTTTAAAACCGTGCACTCCGGGTTGCAGTTGGAGCTGGCCTGTGCGGGCAAAGCGGACAATATCTCAAGCGGGTGGTTTGGGACTGTTACAATTAATGTGGCCGAATACATTGGAACAAAACCCAACGAATGTCAAGCCTTAAAAAGGCCGACAGTAATAAAAGAAAAGAAGAAGATTCCCAAAGCAAATCATATAGCGAGGGAGTATTCTTTTGACCTTACAAAGGCCGATGAAATCTTTGACGCTCTGATCAAAGATGGCCAGATTAAATTATCTTATAGCCATGTCATCCCTCCTCTGGAGGATCGGGCTAATAAAGAATATTGCAAATGGCATAACTCCTAGAGACATACCACTAATAATTGTGTAATTTTCAGGAACGTGATTCAGAAGGCCATCGATGATGGGAAGCTTCTTTTCCCAGGAAGAGGAAAAGCCTTAACCGTAGGCATGGTAGTACCCAGGATACCATGTAATATGATATTCCCTAAGGACATCAAGGTGCTTGGCCGAGGGAAAGGTGAACCTTGGACACCCAATCGGCCAAGAGTCAGGATAGAGCTGAAGCTTCCTGAAGAGGATAAAGGGGAAACTTCAAAGGTGAACAAAGAAGTTAGCTTTACTAATGAAGAAGAAGTAACATGCCCAACATGCAATCATTGCTTCATGTATACTCTAAAGAAACGGAGCAGATCCTCTAAGCATGTAACAAGAGACCGACGAGATTATCCTCATCGGTCAAGGCCCGGAGCTAGGGTGAAACCATCGTCTTATAGCAGAAGTCGATCTCACTCACCTAAAAGGCAGAGGTTGAAGGAGGAACCAAGCGGAGATTCAAATAAGGATCAAGGCCATTCACCAAATCGGCCAAATGCTAAAACATTCAAACCCAAGGCAACTGAGACCTGGCAAAAGCACAGACCTAAAGCTGACGTTTTCAAAAGGGTATGGTATTCAGATAAAGATGGGAGGCTTAGCATGACTAAGACCCAGAAAAGAAGAATGCAGCGGCTTCGTCAATCAGCTAGACAGACTCATGAGCCATCAGCCTCCCGAGTTTCAACTGGGAGACCTCGGACAAATAGAGAAGGAGATGGTAGTCATCGACCTCTGAAGTTTGAGAGAGAGAGGACTCCTAGAGAAAGGGAGCATGAAAATAGGGTGGCCGATGATAGAAATCGGACAGTGAAGAAAATGTATGGCGAAAAGATTGATCCCCAAAAGAAGCCCTACTCCAACTTTAACTTGCACAAGTAAGAAAAAGGTAAAGGAAAGGCACAATGGTACTGGTCTGCCAAGGAAGAAAAAATCAAAGATGGACCACTACCTCCATCATCGCCAAAGGAAGAAGTCTTGAGCACTTCCATCAACGTTATGACACTGCCAAATGACTTCAAACCAAAGCCAGGCCAGAAGTCCACTCTGGACGGAGATGTTATCACCCCTGATGACTATGAGCTGAATGATGGACAGGGGGCATCCTTAACCATTCTACAGCCTGACCTTCTCATGACCAGGCATATTCGGCCGCTTTATATTAAGGCCGATTTCAATGGGGTGGACTTGAAGAGAGTTTTAGTGGACAACGAAGCTGGAGTAAATATTTTACCACTCAGAACTTTGAAGAAAATCAGTCTGAAAATTATAGATCTGGAGAAAACTGATGCTATGATGACCGATTTTGCTGGACATGATAGTGCCCCTGACGGTTTTATTATGCTAAATGTTAAAGTGGGCAGACATGAGTCACAAGGGGGGTTTTTTTTCATGGACGTCAAGACCAATTACAACGTCCTCCTTGGTAGGGACTGGAAACATTCCAATGCCTGTGTTCCTTCATCCCTGCATCAGATGTTGTTCATATGGAGACCAAAAAGGGATGTGGAGGTCATCCATGGGGACCCCAACCTATTTGGGGAAGAGGCTTTCCATGCAGAGGCCATGATGTACTTGCCTTATTTTTCTGGTTTCAAGAAGGGTTCTAAAGCAAACATTTCACTTGATCGGCCTGTAGTAATTGCATCAGGACAAGTTGGCCGATCTATCATAACAGATGATATTAATGATATCACAACACTATTTAAATAGAGAGCATATCCAATCGGCCGAGTGCATCTTTAAGGAAGAAGAACAAGATCCAATAGGCCAATTAAAAGTAGGTGGCATACACATCCCTACGAGCAAGTTAGGGGATGATCCTATTCAAACCCCAGACCTTCTAAAAGAAATCAATATGGGTACCAAGGCCTATAAATGGCCAATATACATCAGCTCCAAGTTAAGTGTAACAGCCCCAAACCACCCGCTTGAGATATTGTCCGCTTTACCCGCACAGGCCAGCTCCAACTGCAACCCGGAGCGCACGGTTTTAAAACGTGTCTACAAGGGGAAGGTATCCACACCCTTATAAAGCGTGCTTCGTTCTCCTTCCCAACCGATGTGGGATATCACAATAATTATATTGTGAATTATTGAATTTTCAAAGTATATGTATATAAGGAGTTTATTAGGTTTTTGATAAATTTTGATTAAAATATTATGTATATAGTTAATTTTAATTATTAGAAGCATAAATTGAGTTTTATTAGCTAAGTTAGTATTTTAGTATATTTATTGAATTTTTATTTAATTTTCAGAATATATATATATATATTTGAGTTTAATGGATTTTGTTAGATTTTACTTAAAATTATAATGTGCATTATTATTTTACTAAATAGAGGTGTAAATTATCATTATTAGCTAAATTAGTAATTTATGTATTTTTATTATTTTTATTTAATTTTCGGTAATATTTATTTATATATAATTATTGTTGTATTTTATTAATTGAGTAATTTTAAATGATTTAAGTGAGTACAAAAGGGATTTTAAGAATTTTAGTGTTAATTCCATATTTCAAAGTATATATATATATGTATATATATATATATATATATATATATATATATATATATATATATATATATATTGTTAAAAGGATTCTTAGGAAATTATTTTCTATTTTAAGTAATTATTGAAATTTATTATATGATATATAAATATGGAATTTAAATAGTGTTTAAAGTGTAATTTGATTAGTGAGTATTTTTATGATATATTAAGCTTAATTTAATTATTGATTATTTTTCTAAGTTATTTGACTAAGTTGAGAAATTATATTGAGTGTACTTAATTATAAACTAGAATTTCAAATATTTATTTATTTATAAATATTTGACTTAAGTATCTTATGATGTATTGAAAATATTTGTTTTGATCAATTATTGATTTTATGAAATAATGATATTATTTAACGTAATGTTAGTAAATTATATAACCTTGAAATTTAGTTTTATTTATATTAAATATTATTATTATGTCCTATTTTGCAAGAAAGTTTATGTATGGTATTTAAATAACATTTTAATACTAATTTATGATTTTTAAATACTATATATATATACTGTATTCTATTGCTGTGAAACTGGGTTCGGTTGGGCTATTATTAGTAGTTCGGGGCCCAACCGACATTGTTGAGCCTTTGTGGGATTTTGAAGTGTATTTTCCTTGCAGGTTGGCCCTACTTTGTAGGGAGGTGTCCGTTTTACAGAGGAGATTCTGCCGAAATTTCGGTAGATTTCTCATAAAACGTGACACCTAGTCTAGTCTAGTAGAGTTGTCTTTTTAATTGAGTCTTTTCTGTAGAATTCTAGAATACTAGGAGTTTTATTTTAATTCTTTTAATTTCTTTTCTTTAGTTGCGCCTCCCGTAGAATCTTCAGGTCAAGGTCGAGCATGACTTCACAGAGGAGCGCATTCAAACTGTAAGTTCATAATTGAACTGTGTGTAGGTTTTCGATTTTAAAGTATAATTCTGTTGAGCGTGCATATATTAAACCCTTATTTAATTATTGAATTGCTAATTTAAATTAGTTTATTTTATTTATTGTTATCTTCCTTGTTTTATTTATATTTAATTATTTTAAATAAATAACGGTAGAACGGGCTACCTGATGGGTTTCATCAGGACCGTGTGCGCACCGGTAAGATTGAGAGTGAGTGACGATAATGTGTAAGCTCGGTTGATGCTGTGCTCTCGGGCTAGTAATTAAGACTACTGGGGCTGGTAACTCGGTGGATACTGTACTCTCGGGACCGCCAGTAGCATTTGGTTTAAGTGTAAATGACTGCGGCTGTAACTCGGTTGATGCTGTGCTCTCGGGACGGCAGTCTTTGGATTAAGAGAGTCGAAAGACTACTAGAAATTAATGGTTTAGGGTTCTACCTAGTTTTCAAAATAAACTGTTTTGTTATATATTATTGTATGTTTCAAAAGGATTTAATTATAAAATACAAATATTATATTTT